>BLKM01002316.1:4156469-4301445 GCA_013340265.1 Coptotermes formosanus
ACCTTTCATAATTTTATTTTCTATTTGTCATGGTCTTTTGAAGCAAGCAGCTGGGAGAGTGGACTTTTATTAGTAGAAATCTGGGATAATTTTTAGTTAGACATTCGTGCTTATCACTATTATGCTATACTCATGGTATATAATACAATCATTGTAAATGCTGCTTCATTGCTATTTAAAATCAATTTATGATTATAGTAAATAGTGTTTCTTTTGTTTTTTACAGTGTCTGTGCAAGGAATATACACATTATAGGATGAATTTTTTATCAGATTATCCACAGTTAATCTCTTCAAACTCTTACCCCTTGTGTCATCTTAGTTATCACACTGAATGGATTCCATTCTCCTTAGTGGAAGGTTCCCACAGTGGTGAAGATAAAGATTCAAGTCTTGTGGGATATGTCACCATGCTGACTGGTAAATAGTTGCTGGTAGTCAGAGGAGCTTGCTGCCTCCATTTTCAGGGACAAAGAAGTCCTAGAACAGAGAGGTAGATGAAGTCTGCCAGCTTCTCTGAAATTTCGGTAAAATTGGCCAATTGACATGGCATCATATTCCAGAAGACTTTAATTCTCAAGTTGCATTTTGCTTGATAGACATTACAACGCTTTGTGATGTTGGTGTGGTTGGTGCACTTCTACTATGGAAGAGCAAGATGGCTAGTGAAGCTATGTACACAGTGTTTGTGTCTGTGTTGTGAACATGACTGCCCTTCTGTTTTGATATACATGTTGACAGTTTGTATTATATGTGCAAAACATGGCTGCATTGGACGTACAATCCTGGGAAATATCTATTAGCTAGGAAACTTGTCATTTATGTTTGTCCTCCAGAATTCACACTGAGATTAATAACAGATATATTATGTGTTGAGAACTGTATCTAGACATGCTGGAAGTTCTAGGTTAACAGTGTTGTTTGTATTCCACAATGAGTAATAACAGAGAATTGGAATTAAATGGGAATTTTTAAGTTCCTGTTGCTTGCAGCTATCAGTATGGACCTGACACTTACCTCCTGCAGTTGCGTGATGTGGACTTCCCAGTGAGACTGCGGGAATACATGAAAGTGGCAGCACACAGGGGCCCAGCTTTTGGAGTGAATGAAAACTATGACTGGCGGGTGCGTATTACAGCAATCTGTGGCCATCAGAAGTTGCTGTTCCTGTAGAAGCATGGTTAATAATGAACATATATGTTTGTATGTGTTTATTCTCTGCCTTTAGCATCCCTTGTAACCTAACACTGGTCTCTGATTATTGTTGAAGCTGTTCTTGCGATCCATATGCTGTTTTCTTGAGTGTAGGGAACAGCAAAGTAAAGCTTTTCCATTACAGAACTTCTTGTAGTGAAGTGTTGCATGACTCCAGAAAGTAGAATCGTCTGTTCAATCCACATCACAACTTGGATTTGATTTGGTGGTCTTCAACAGCATGCTATTGATTAGTGTGAAAAGATGTCCATATCTGTAGGTTTTGTAACTGAGATAGGGTCCATGTAATGTGAATAAACGAATGAGTGTGTAGGTACACTTATATTTATGGTAGAACTAGGTATTGCTGCCATATTTTTGTATTTAAATTTGTAAGTTTATTTGTTTTTATATTCTTCTGTTTGTACTTATGTTAGGCATTTTATGGAGTATTTGATTTTTAAATTTCATACTTAATGCAGTTCATTTTGTAAGCATAACGTAACCAGGAAGGAGCTATTTTGATTTCCCATTTCTTTTTTAACACTCTCTTTCCGTTTCATGAAATCATTTCACTTCAGCTGTTTCAGTTTCTGTTGTTATGTGTATGGATGTAGCATTATCACAAAAATGGGTGGGTTGTATGATTTAATTTAATGCTGAACATTGTTGTATGTCATTTACTTTAGCCAGCACAAATAATAACCAAATATTGTGTATACAAATTGAGCTCTCATTTTTGGACTGTCGCTATAGGATAAAAAGTGTAACCTTTGTATTTATGAATATAGCAGATACTGTAAAATTTGTTAGGATGAATATTTTCATGCATGACATTAAAGTTGAATCAAATTCAAACAAATTTTGCATGTCTCTGGCTTGGAAGTAAAGAGTCTGTGTGAATAGCTGAAACCCATTTTGTTGGCTCCATAAAATTGTGTTCGCATTTGTTTCCTGCTTCAAAATATATTTAGGGGACAAGTGTTAAATGTTTCAGGTATGTAAACATTTTCATAAATATTTCCTCCAATATGCATATGAAGGGAAATTTGACATTCACATTTGTGTACATGTACATGTAGTCTTGTAAACACATGCTCTGAACCAAATTCAGTTATGTAGCAAATAATTACTTTCAGACGCCAATCATCCGTGAAAGGCGTCGCTTTACAGATGTCATGGATGAAGAAATTGATGATGAAAGAAGGGAACGCATCAACCAGTATGGGTCCAGTGAAGTGTACTCCCTCAGAAGGTTAAGACATGAATTGGGAACACGACTGGATGGCCATGCAGAGGCTGAAGCTTTGATAGAATACAAGAGGGAAGGGCAGGTAGAGAAGATCTGTACAAGCATGTATTGTCTTGTTTTCTAGAAAGAAAATTGCCATTTCTCTCCAAATGTGCATTGGACATGAGTATAATGACTCTTGTTATCCTGGGTGTGGAGATCATGTCACTAGTGTCTGTCCCATATACCACTCTGTTAACAGTACCATAAGCTTATAAGAATGACATTCCTCATGGACTAAGGAGTCAAGAATCTGCAGAAGAAATAATGGGCCAACAAGGAGCCCAGCTTCTTTGACTTCTTGCATGTTTGATAGCTATAATGGTGATGAAGGTGGTGAAAACAAGAATGATGGTGTTTAATCTAGGCAATGTAGGCACAGTACTAAACAGAGATGTAATTCAAAGCCTCATGGTCTACTTGTAATCTGATGTTTAAACAAACGGTCATTTGGCTGTCTATCATGTAGCAATAACAGTTCTGAAAGAACTGATTGTGGCTGACACTTCTGACATCTTGTGTGCAGATGTATCAAGACCCGTTACTCTGGTGTTATGTGAATTTTAATATTTTTGTTTGCTGTTGTGTGCATTTAATCTTGGATGAACTATTACAAAATTTGTGTGTGTGTGTGTGTGTGTGTGTGTGGAAGTGCCATGTACATGTATAATTGTGTACGGTACAGATTTAATTGTGACGTAGGAAAGTAATGCAGTACAGATTTAATTGTGATGTAGGAAAGTAATGCAGTACTGATTTCATTGTGATGTACGAAAGTAATGCAGTACTTTTAGAAACTAACATCAGAACCTTGTTTGTGATTTCAGCCTCCATTTTTCCGAGAAAAACCACAGATTCTGCCTATTGTTGATGATCAACCAGCAGATTTGATTTGCTATGCAGTTGGAGACCCCAAGCCTTCTGTTCAGTGGTTTAAGTAAGATATTCCTTGTAACATTTCTCTGTTCGCATAAAATGGGAAGGTTTAGTTCTGTCACCTCAAGATCCTGTTGTGAGCTAGTCAGAATTATGTCTTACCTTCACAGTCCAGTTGCTAACTAGGTTTCCTCTATGGTCTCCTTTTGAGATTTTTTAACCAAAATAATGTGCGTATTTGTATTTATTTACTTCAGTCAAATAGATCCATACAGGCTGATACAGCTACTGGATATAGAATGCATCAGAGCAACACAAAATCTACTATATACATCATAAAGTATTTAACATATAAATCAATTACAAGATGATAAAGTAGGTACTGTAGATACAGGTAAAAAGGTAAAGCAGTCCCATTACAGGCCTGGGCAGGCCCACAGGGTTCCAGGAGGTCGAGGCTCCCAGATTTCTAGGCAATCGGCACATGAAGGTGGTAGGTTGTCAGCCATACACACCGGCCGTGTTTACCCCCCAGGAAATATTCCTAGTACTCATTTCTGTTAGAGGCTGAGTCAACCCCAGGGCCATAGTGCGAATGACAGGATTATGCCAACGAAAAATTCCACTGACACCATCGGGAATCAAACCTGTGACCTGCTGGTTTGTAGCACAGTGCCTCAACCAACTGCGCCACCACCCTGTAGATACAGTTATTTATATAAAATTGTACAGCACTAAAATTTCCTTCAATATAATACCTTTTGGTCCAAATAGACATTAAGGCATTTAAAATAAATTTGAATTTGTAAATATGAAACAATTCCAACAATTGAAACATTTTATAATCTACTGAGTTGTAAATACGGTAGACCTTGAAAACAATTGTGATCACTTATCTTATTGTAACGTCATATGTCTAGGACTGTAGAATTCCCCCACTGTGTAAAACGAATGTGCATTCAGGAATTTTCTTAGGACTTGTTTGAATTTTTTAGGATTTCCTGTGATATTTTTGGTTTCTGGTGGAAGATTGTTAAAGATTTTTATGCCTGAGTGGTGAACACCTTGTTGATAGTGAGTTAAATTTGCCATCAGCTGATAGAGATTGTTACTTTGTCTGGTACGTATGCTTTGATTTTCAGAATTTAAGGTGGAAAGGTCTCTATTATTTGTCACAAATAACATAAGAGAGAAAATATACTGAGATTTTAGTGGTAAAATTTCTAATTATTTAAATAAATTCCTGCAAGAGCCCCTACTCTTATGTCCCATTATAATTCTGATTGTCCTCTTCTGTATTTTGAAAATTTTTGTACTATGAGAAGAGTTCCCCCCAAAAAATAATACCATAAGACATAACTAAGTGGGAAAGAGAATAAGAAACCGTTATCAATGTTGAATGAGACATGTATGCCTTGACAGGTCTAAGAACATAACAAGCAGAACTTAATTTATTTATAAGTAAGTCAGTATGATTTCTCCAAGATAATGTATTTTCAATAGTTAAACACAGAAATTTTGTATATTTCTCTGTCCCACCCCCAGTTTAGTCACTCGGACAGTATTAGATGAATGGTAAAAAATTTATGCTCCCAGTCATGTAGAGTTGTCCCGTCCCTTTTTACTGTATCTGTTAGGTCCAAATTTTCATAGCACTTTTGTCTGAGGTACCTCAATCGCTGTGTGAAAGCCAGTGTTGGCATTGCTTGTTACCAAAGGTGTTGTCCCTGCTTGATATATAGTGTGGGAGAGGGACATTATACCGTTTGTGTCAACTGCACATATTGTGTCATATTTAGAATTGAAGCATAGTCTTCTGAGAAGCCAGCACATCATTTGTCAATTGTTAACAGGAATGATTTAGTCATCACTGAGAGTCATCGGGTGAAGATCCTAGAAGATGCTGAAGGCCGCAGTATCCTGAGGTTTGACCCTGCTTCAAATGTGGATGTTGGTATATACAAGGCAGTTGCTCGCAACAAAGTGGGCCAGACCCAGGCTCGTACAAGGTTACAACTGTCTCATTCATCCTAGTTTGTAACAGTTAGTCGAAAGTTTTGTGTTCTGAATCATGAAGATTTTTTAAGTGACTTTTATGTAGTCTCTTGCCAGTTAGTAATGAACAGTTATACAGCCTACCACAATAACCAAGACAAGCGTGCCCCTAAATGTCGGTTGATATTATCCAGCATCAGAATACTTTCATAGCCGTCTTTAAAAAATTGTGTATCTGGGCAACCAAGGCATAATTTTGGTATTACATCGCTAATGAATTCTTCTTATAATGAAATAAGTGCAGAGTGGATTATCCTAATGTATTATCATTAATGCCATTGTTTACATGATCGTGTTTTATACTTCTGGTATTTCCACTTGCTGTTTTATACTAAACCCTTTGATAGTGTCCCAACTGTGCTATAGCATGTTGGAGATACAATAAAATAGCTGGGGTATCCCAACCTCAGTGTACAAAGTTGTTTTGTGAGATTTTGATTTAGGACAAGACTTAACATAACAACTCCTGATTATGTATTTAATTTCAATGCTGCAGACTGGTCCTGGCAAGTGTTCCCTCAGCTCCAGACTCACCAGAGGCTGCTGAGATTTCAGATACTGAAGTTCTACTGAGGTGGAAACAGCCTAAAGATGACGGCAATTCTGCAGTTCTTTGCTACAATTTGCAGTACAAGGAAGCTGGTTAGTGTGATATGGTGAATTTGGAGACAGTAGGAATATAAGAGGGTGATGTCTGGAGAAGCTGAGGAAGACCACTAGAAAGCTTAATAACTTTACATTTTTGGTTGCTGAATATGAGGACTATATGTTCTTTCTGAAATAATCAGCTTGACATTAGTTAGCCGTACTGGTATACGAGACCATTGTTTAGCTATAATGGTATGTCTGTTGCAGTTCCAATTCCAATTTATTTTGTGTTCATTAAATCCAAAAGGGGGTGTAACCCACAGGATATAGAACATGTCAGTACAGCAATACAAGATTACAGAGCTATTTTTCATGGTATATGATACAATAAAATATGTGTGAATGTAGATTACACCTGGATACAAATGACAGTGAGAAATACAATGTAAATGTAAAATATATAAGGTATGTTTAGATGTAGTGTGCAGTACAAGCATAAATACAGAAAAAGATCATGTACAGAAAGTAAGATTGCACATGAATTCAATGTAACAATGTAACAAAAGCCATAAAGTGAGATAATATGCAGAGGTCAATTAGGATGAGAATGAGAGAATCTGCGAAGTTAAAAACCTGTTTTTGTTGTTATTATAATATTCATCTAATGAGTAAAAGATGTCAGTGTGGGTTAGACTTCAACCTCTGCCATTTCCAAACGTAATTTTTAAGGTTATATTTTGAAGCATTCGATGTACGGTGATAAACACATTAAAACTTGAATCCAGATCACTTGCATAGACATATAGTGTCTCCTCCCTGTGGGCTGACATTTATAGGGTACTGAAGGATAACAATTTTTCATCCTTAAACATTACAAGCATATTATTGAATATACATTTTATATTAACTTCTTTGGGGCTTTATGTAGTAAAAATGTCCTTGTGCCCTCAGTATGTAATTTGATGTTTAAAGATGACATGCGTTAAAACTGTAACACTGCATACCCTCTCCACTGCAACACATATTGACAGGGCGTGTCTGTCAGCTGTTACAAGAAGGAGACAACAGAGGTACAGGCATTCATGCATAAGTGCAAGATTCAGTTATTTTGTATTAATATCTGAATGTGATTTCCCTTTAAACACTTGGTAACCAGTTTTGTGAAACTGGCCTTACTTACAGGCAACATTACAAATCAGAACATCAGATTTGAATGAGTTATGATACTTGTTTCTAATTTCTGAACTTTAAGTGCTTTCTGTATCAGCAGTTGTGACTGCTAGTACTAACACTAACATCTCCATTCAGGCTTTTCATCTGCTGTTGGCCAGTTTGAATGCTCCAGATTATGCCATGTCAACTTTTTCTTGATTCTACATTTATAATCATTTACACAGTTTAGATTTAATAGTAAATAACTTTGGGAGTTGATAAATAAATAAAAACCATATGCAGATGTGTACTTACTGTAAGTAAGAAAGTTCTTGGTGTCAGCATATGTCTGAATCCTGTTGTTTTTGCCTTTGAAGAACATTACCAGTTATTCATTCTTTTAATCAGGTCTTGTTTCTTCTGTTGCAGATAGTGTGGAGTGGTTGGATGTTGCTAACAATATTGATCATGAGTTCTATGTTATCCGTAACTTGCGTCCAAATTTCACTTACCACTTTAGGTTGGCTGCGAGGAATCGCATTGGATGGAGCGAGAAGGGCATTCCAACACCTCTGGTCAGGACCAAAGAAGCAGGTATGAATCCTAGTTGTCCCATCCACCTCCCTCATCCCCCCTCCACCACCCTGCCCCGCCCTACCTGATTCATTTACCCTTAACCACTGCCAATGTTCAAACTTAACATTTCATTGAAATGAAATAACTTCAATCTGTTACAGTGTGAAAGGTGAGTAAAAAGGGATTTCAAATAATATGTGGTAGCTGAATAATCTGTGCTCAACATCTGATACAGGGCCATTGAGAGTGGATCCAAGCCCTCAAGTGGGGGCAGACCAGCTAAAAACCTTTACACTAAGTCCAAAAGACTGGCTGTTATTTACAGAGTATGTTGGGCTTGGTCTGAAAGGGTTAATTTGTACAATCGATAAGTAGTGATACTACCAAAAAGACAAAAACCTGTGGAACATAGGCTGTGGCCCCACTTTCTGACAGCTGGGCCACAGTACTTTGTACTGGTTTCCTCCTCCCCTTCACCCCTCATTGCCACTGATCTGAAATAAGGATACTGTAGGGTAGTATTAATGTAATTATGATTTGTATCACACACATGATCATTGATAGTGTTTTTATGTGTAGCTGCTGGAAATCATAAGTAATTCATTGTTATTTAGGTGCTGCAAAGGTGCCAGTTACAAGAGCCATGAAACACCTTCAGGAGATCACTGAGTCTGGCCAAGAGATTGCTGTAGATGAGCCAGTCACTCATTTGGATTATTCAGCGGAGAAGGCACCGATTGAGTGGAGCACTGAGGGGGCACTTAATGAAAAGTACAGCTTTGTTTCAGAGCTTGCCCGGTATGTTATTGTTTCACAAGGTTATTGCAGAACAATAACTACTTTTTTGAATTTAAAGAATTTATTGTCCCTTACTGAAATATGTTTGATTACAGTGGTCGTTTCTCAGTGGTTGTGAAGGGCATTGATAAAGCGTCTGATAAAGTTATTGTGGCCAAGTTGCTGGAGCTGAGGCCTGAAACTGAAGCTAAGGTCATAAGAGAATTTGAGGCTCTGAAGTCTTTCACACATGAGAGAGTAGCAGCTTTGCTTGCAGCATATAAACCTTCAGGTAAAAAAAGGAAATGCAGGTGAACTTGTGTTTTGCATTGAACTGCCCTTTCTATATTTGACTGTGGTATCAAGATTTCTGTTACTTGTAATAATTTTCCACTGATCAGCAACAGATTGAAAAGATATGTGTATGAAATTAAGATGACAATACATTCAAGAAGTGCATTCTGTAATTCAGTATGGGATATTTTATCTTTCTTCCTTCTTTCCAAGTACTGCAGCATAGGGTGGGGGGAAAAAAGTGGAGATGAGAATATTTGATTCTAGGAGAGGTGAAGGAGTGGAAGAATGGAAAAAGTTACATAATGAAGAATTCCATAAATTTTACTCCCCACCCAGTTTTGTCAGATGGGTATGATGGGTGGAACAGTTGTGGTGCTTGGAGGGAATTGGAAATGTTCAGAAGTTCTTTGATGGTACACTTCATGGAAAGATACCATGCAGGAGAGGTATACATAGAGAGAATGGTAACCTTAGCCACTCAATGCGGAGTGACGAGTTTACTCGCAATGTGCAGTGCCGTCTTCATTTGCTTATAACATGAATGATTTTGGAGATTTTGTCTTGATCTTTGCACCCTTTCGTAGATATTGAAATGGCTTTCATAACCATGTAAAAACCTTTGTCCCCTGTCTGTTACTTCAGTTACTATTTATCACCGATATTTGCTAAGAGTTTTTCTGATCTACTTGATTGCATTCTAGTTGGACAACTGTTATGCTGTGATCTCGTAGGGGAAATGCATTACACTTATATTGGAGATCATTTATTTTTGGACTGGTTTATTTTCAGCAGTCAGATTCGACTTCATTCATATCTGTAACAGCTTTTACCATCCTACACTACTACAAGCTGCCCTCTAAAATGCCTGTCCTTTTGAATAACAAGCCCAAAACTTTTCTGAAGTGTCTGTGGGCACTTTTAACATGAATAACACAAATAGGCAATAACAGCAGGCAGAGAAATGGTTTACTTTTCCCTAATAAATTATCTTCAAAGAATTTCTGAAGGCCGAAATTGTTGTTTTCTCTCTCACAATGCAACAGGAAGGAGGTCATAGAATCTGACCCACAGGGCTCAAAAGTACAGATGTTGTAAAAATTTCCTGGCACATTTTAAACACAACAAAGTTTTTTCTGTCAATACAGAATGCAGGAATAGAAAAACAGAAGACTATGTGTAAAGATGCGGTGTAATGGAAGACTCATACAAACTGAATGATCACACATTTGTATGCACGTAAATATATTAATTCTTCAAAAGTTAGTTTTTGTTTGGTCCAGATGCAGTTTATACAATTTATTTCTAAGATGCCGAATTCTGGAAATTAAATGTCCAGGCTAAGCTAGACAAACTCCGGCTCGCACGAGATGCACTTGGCATTTAAACCCATCTGCTAAAAGACAGCATAAAAAAGTTCTGTAAGATGCTTGAATACAAGGTGTGATTTGTGCTACCATCTTATAATCGAACAGTAGTTGTTGGTTTATAACACATTGAACAGGACAGCTTTGAAAGCATCTGTAAGTTCCTGCATTTTACTGACAACAACTCTGTGGGTGTTTCGAGGTCTAACACACAACGAAAAATTACTGAGGTAATGTAAATTGCATGAACATTACCTAAAGTATATAGGAAACTAGCATCCAAAGTTTAATTCACATAGAACAAAATATACGGAAGTTATCTGAGATAGAAGTAGAGGCAATTTTTCGGTGATTTTAAGGGAAATTTAAATACTCTGAAATACTGCTTCCGCATCATGCTGCGAATGGCGTTTAAATGCCTTCTGCATTGAGGGGTTAAAACAGATCATAAGAAGGAATCCAATGGCCTCCTTTGTGACATCATGCCGAACCTTTGGATTCTGTAATGAAATTTATAGAGCAGTGCTATTTCTATGAATAGGTTGAGAAAAGCTTTATACCATGGGGTTGGTTTGGAAGTTAGCTAAGAGATGTCAATATTTTGTCTACATATTCATTGATAGCAACTCCCCTCCCATCAGTCTGTCTGTCATGACATAATCATTATGCTTGCAGATTGGTAAATATCTGTGAACAGTTGTAGATATTTGTAGGTTAAAGAATTTGGTGAACATGAGCCACTTTGTGTTTAGGCTCACCAGTTGCTGTTTTGGTGCAAGAGAAGCTGCAAGGAGCTGACATCCTCACATACTTCTCCAGCAGGCATGAGTATACAGAGCAGATGGTGGCCACTGTTATTACACAGGTGATTTATTAGCTGCTGTGTAATGAAGATCTATAATTTGTACTTGAATAGAAGTGCAGTTTGTTCTGTTTTGATGTTCTGCAGTTGAAACAGTGGTACCGGCATGTAACATTAGGAGGTTCTCAATGTTAAGTACCAAAGTCAGATTTTTCACAATCAAAATACTTTCTTATCTCCTTTGATTCTAACATGCATTATAGATGATGCTATTGAACCTTTTTCTTTTTAAATCACTTTGCAGATTCTAGATGGACTCCAGTATTTGCATTGGCGTGGCTACTGTCACCTGAACCTGCAGCCTGACAACATAGTGATGGCATCAGTGCGCAGTGTACAGATCAAGTTGGTGGACTTCAGCTGTGCGCAGCGTGTTAGTAAATTGGGTACCATTGTTGACACAGCAGGGGACCCAGAATACTCAGGTTAGTAATCGTGTTTTAATTACTGATTGCGATGAACTGTATTGCACTGCCTGCAACCTTCTGTAATTCTTGTGTTTAAGTAATGCATATTCATGTACAACATTTCTTCTAATTTGAATTCCTCTGAATTACTTCATGGTATTTAAAAAATAAGTTATCCTGTTCATTGCCACTCTTATTCAGGTGATTTTATACTGGTTTTTTATGAAGTTAGATGTGATGAAAATTCTTGTTCAATTTCTCCATTTGGGCGTATTCATTTTCTTATTTTATTTTAAATAAATAAAACTGTCTTCAGATTGCAGTAAAACTTTAAATTTCAGACTTGTATATTGACTGAAGCAGAAAGAAAATTGCATGAAACTGCTCATTGGCAAAACAAGTTTTAGTGTTAAAATCCTTATTTTGTAAACATTGTTACTTGTTAATGATTTAACCACTTCCTTACTAATAGTGAGCCAGACATTCACAGGCCTAAGAAACACTCCATGAATCTGGTTGTGTGACCCTTGTAGGTAGTCTCATTTAAATATCTTATAAAGATAAGGTACATCTCTGAAGTCAGTGCACAAGCTATATCATAAAATGACATATGGTATGGTTGCCATTATGTATGGGTTTGAACACATTGCACTGCTCCTTACATGTCCAGGGATGATTGAAATTATGTTAGTCATGTGAGAGGTATTTCAGGAAGCAGGGCACAAATCAGTCTGTTTGCATCACACATGCTGATATTACACTGTTGCAGCTCCAGAAGTAGTGAACAATGAACCAGCTTTCCCACAGACTGATATCTGGAGTGTCGGTGTTATAACATATATCCTGCTGTCTGGAGTGTCACCTTTCCGAGGGACTGACAGTGAAGAAACACGCCAAAATGTGACATTTGTGCGCTACAGGTTTGAATATCTGTACAAAGAGCTCACACAGGAAGCCACACGATTCCTTATATTGGTGTTTAAGAGAGCACCAGGGTATGTAGTTCATTACATTTTGGGTTCTGTAGTACGAAATTATGTGACAATTAAGAAGCAGTTTGTCAAGAGCCTTGGTTTATAAAAAGAACCTGTGATGGTCATGTCAGTCACAGAAATTTATTTTATAAATCTCTGTAGTCTTTAACTTAAAAAGATATTGAGATCACCACACATTTTAGACTGTTATGTAGGGTTCCTTATTTTTAGGTTCTAACTAACTAACTAACTAACTAACTAACTAACTAACTCCATGGAGCAGAGGCCTTCTTGAGAAGCTAACAGTTTCTCAGCTAGTCAAGAAATTCCCTGCATTTTATGGAACCCGAAGGTTCATTACCGCATTCACAAGAGCCCGCCACCTGTCCCTATCCTGAGCCAGATCAATCCAGTTCGTGTCCTCCCATCCCACTTCCCGAATATCCATCTTAATATTATCATCCCATCTACGCCTGGGTCTCCCAAGTGGTCGCCTTCCCTCGGGTCTCCCCACCAAAATCCGGTATGCACCTCTCTCCTCCCCCATACGTGCCACATGCCCCGCCCATCTCAGTCTTCTTGATTTGATTACCTGAATAATATTTGGTGATGAGTACAGGTCATTAAGTTCCTCGTTATGTAGTCTTCTCCACTCCCCTGTCGCCTCGTCCCTCTTAGGCCCAAATATCCTCCTCAGCACCCTATTCTCGAACACCCTCAGTCTTTGTTCCTCCCTCAGTGTGAGAGACCAAGTTTCGCATCCATACAGAACAACAGGTAAAATTATAGTTCTGTATACCCTAATCTTTGTGTTTTTGGATAGCAACCTGGAAGACAAAAGATTCTGCACCGAATGATAGCAAGCATTCCCCGACTTCAATCTGCTCTTACTTTCTTCATGAATGGAGTTTCGATTCGTTAGGGTTGCTCCCAAATATTTGAATTCTTCCACCCTTTCAAAGGATTTATTATCTATATTTATGTTGTGATTGTGTCGTGCATTCTGATTTCGAGACATGACCATGTACATAGTTTTCTCAGCATTTACTTCTAGACCAATCTCCTTACTAGCAATAATTAAATCTTCTGCATTTTTCTTTATGCTATGTATGCTTCCACCTAACATATTAACATCATCAGCATAAACCAGAAGCTGATGTGTACCATTCAATTTCAAGCCCTCCTGGTTTGCCTGAACCCTCCTAATGGCATATTCTAACGCAAAGTTGAAAAGCAATGGCGACAGAGCATCTCCTTGTTTCAAGCCATTCTTAATAGGAAAAGTGTCAGACAGATGTTTGCCTACCCGAACTCTGCTATAGGTTTCACTTAGGCACATTTTTATTAACCTTACTAGTTTCATGGGGATACCGAACTCAATGAGAATATTATACAAGACCTCCCTCCTAACTGAATCATAGGCTTTCTTGAAGTCTATAAATAGCTGATGCACTGCCTCATTGTATTCCCACTTTTTCTCAAGTATTTGACGAATGCTGAATATATGATCAGTGGTTGACCTCTTACGTCGAAATCCACACTGATGATCCCAATAATTTCCTCTGCATATGGAGTTAACCTTGACAAAAGGATGTTGGATAGAATTTTGTACGTAGTCGACAAAAGTGATATGCCTCGATAGTTATTGCAATCTGTCTTATCACCCTTCTTATAAATAGGCACAATGACCGACTCCTTCCATTCCTCAGGCAATTCCTCCTTATTCCAAATAGAAATAATAAGTTTATGGATTTCAGACCGAATAATCCTACCCCCTGCTTTAATCAATTCTGCTGGAATCTGATCAATACCTGGTGATTTGTGGCTTTTTAGTTTTCCAATAGGTTCCAATAGGTTCTAGCAGGGTGAACTGTATATGTTAATCTTTGTCTAATATCTGCAGCAGGTACTATATATTTATTGTTTTCGACACATTGCATATCAAAGCTTTAAGATGTAAGAAGCACTTGGGAGTAGAAGATAAAAACAGGTGTTCAAAAATGAGGTAGAATTAAAATTATGGTATTGCTTGAAGTGGGATACCAGACCATGAATCATAGTCTCGAGTCCGCAGTGTGACTGCTGGACATCTGGCAATGTTTGTGTCATAGTACTGGAAGTGTCATGAGAGAAGTAATGTGTACATGTGCACTGCCTTTGTTGTTTAGTCAGTCTCAGTGGTCTCATGAAAGCTGCACCTCTGCATGAAAGAGGGAGGTAAAGTTCATTACAGTTCCTTGTCTTCAAATTATGAAGTTTTTTTACAGTGTTTATGCTTGCAAGCACATGGTTCTGTTTGTTAAAATGAACTGTATAATGTATACATGAATGGCAATAGAAAATTGTTTAAGTGCATACAACAATATTCTGTGCCACAGAATTTGTCAGTATGATGTTTATTGTAGCAGTTTTACTCTCATGATATGTTCATAAAATTTTTGTGAAAAAATATGTTGCCCTAAGAAGGTAAATGCAAAAGAAAGAAAACTTGTGAAAAAAGGCACTAGTGCTTATGCCAATAATATTAATACCTTTATTACTCACCAAGCATCTATAGCATAGCAGACTAACATGTGTGCATTTGGTGTAATAAGCAGATGCCTCTCTAAAATGCCAAAATATAGGCTTTGCAGAAACTAGTTAATACAATGTAGAAGAGACAAAATATATATCAGACACTTACCTGAAAACTTAAAGCCACTGATGGTAGTAAAGAATTTTTTTTAGGCATTATGTTACAAGTGTCATAGAAAGTGTTCCTTTGTAGCAGTATTGCTTCTTTTGTTGTACTTTCTCAATTTGATTCAGCAATATATTTGCAGCAAACGGCCAACAGCTGAAGAATGTCATGAGCACCGCTGGTTGCTGCCAACAGAGTTTATGATCAAGAAGAGGGAGCGTGCCATATTTTTAGGAAACAGATTAAAGGTAAGTAACATGATATCTAATGACATTAGAACTGTAAATGGGTGTATCCATGAGCACACGTTGGCTGAGCTAGTTCAAGTGTCCTTTTAAGAAGTTATGAACATGTAAATACATGGTGTTTGAGATACAGAAAGCACGCTGAAGAAACTGCTTGATGGGAAGAAGGTGGAAGCAGAAGAAAATGTGCTGAGTACAGGTCACTGTGGGACATGTTTTATTAACAAGGTGAACATAAAAATTTTCAGCTTGATAGTACATTTGATGAAAATTGGCAGCAGCAGATTCCATGTGGCATGAAATGTGTAGATTGTGTCTATGTAATGTAGAAGACAGAAAATAATGTTTTGCAGTATTAAGTATTTAACTCTGCAGGACACTGAAACCATCCATGCTTAGTAACTTTTAAGTGAATACTTAAAAGAGTGTACAGACCTGAGTAACAATGCACTTCTCATGAACCTGCATTATGATGTTAGTCCCTTTATTAGTCCAGTCATTCTGTAGGCTTTTCAACTGACATTTGAGCATATGTCTATTTCTGACAAGCCATTTCCACTCCTGAACAACATGGGTAAATTTCAGGCAGTGAATAGGGTTGTGGGTTACTGTATGCTGCTACTGTGAAATCACAACAACAGTAAACACATTAACGTCAGTCTTTATTCTCGTAGATATGTACAGGTTATTGTTATGTACAGTTGTCCGTGTCGGACGTATTTACAAGTGCTTCTCCTTTGCTATTGTGGCGGCTAAGGGCCGCGTTAGTGAGGTCCGACAAAGTTACTCCTGTGAAGAACGGACTCACTGAAGCAGTGCAGTGAGAGTGAGTTCTGTACAGTGTCAGCCGGTTGCGCGGAGCAGGCTGCGCGGTGGAGAGCCTGGGACAGCTCTGTGGTGCCGAGCAGCGTGTGCTGGTAGACACTGCGGCGCGTTTCGCAGGGTGCGAGCTGTAGATGCTGCTAACGGACCGAGTGGCGGATGATGCTCGGGAGCCGATCGTGGAGGCTCGTAGCACGTTGAGTCTTGATATTGAACGCTGGATCCGGAATACTGGAATGCACAACTTTTGGCTGGAAATGTAGCCTTTTATACCTGGCCGTCGCTGGGCTGCCCGTCTGGGATTGGCTGGCGTGAAGAGCTTGTTGCAGTGGTGGGGAGACCGACTACCGCTGTACTGCGCGGAAAGGGCCGTTTTGCATTTGTGGGGATGTTCCCACAGGGTAATTATGTTTTAACTGAGTCTGTCCAAGGATGTGGTATGCAGCATATAATGCTGTGTTTTTGCGTGATAAAATATAATGAGGTAATATAATAGAAATAGTGTAAAGTTGTGGCTATGGATACCTTTAAGCCATGGGGGAAGTGGAAGTGTAGCTGCACAAATTCTTAGCCTTAGCACTTGATGGAGGTGAGTAAACATTTCCAGTACTCTGACACACTTCACTCTTGTGTGGTGATGGGTTTATGGACTTCATTCTTCATCTGAAGAGTAAAATATTAAAATATTAAAAAGGGGCCCAACAGAGTAGGTGTTCCTGTCTTCTCCCCCTCCATTCACCTGGGGATGGAAGCAGAGCCAGCCTTCGAAATGTTGTGAATTTTAATTTTTAATGTTTTTCATATTTAAATATTTTACTCTTTGGATGATGGATAAAGTCCATAAACCCATCACCACAGAACACTGTACACCATCGTCAAAACCTTTTAGTACACTTAACTCTTCTTCCCCTCATTACAGTTGTGTCGTATGTTCCATCATTGCTGTGACATGTACTCATGGTTCCATGTCTCTGTCTTAGGATCTGCAATTAACTTTACTGAAACATGTGCACTGGCAATATCTTATTTTACTAACACCATATATTTGTGTATTTACCATAATGTAAGGAAACCTCAGCTATGTTCACTGCTAAAAACAGAGGCTGAAGGAAGGGGAATTTTTGGAGGAAATACATTCATCAAATATCTGACTCATTCATTGTTTGTGTTAGAATGCAGGCCTACATTTTCAATCAGGGTATCCTCACTTTGCTACAAATTTAATAGTAGAAACTTGGTAACATTGTTATGTGTTCTTATAATTTAATTTGTTATTCACTAGTGAGTTATCATGAACCAATTATTTTGTGGATATTATAACCCTGGAAGTACAGTTCTGAGAGATTTCACAGCATTGTGGAAGTAAGAGAGGGCCCTGAAACTGAGTATATCAGCACATGGTGTCTGAATGCTGCAAGTTGCCACTGCACTGTATTACAGTTGAATGAAAAGCTTCCAAGCCTCTTATATTTGAATTTGTTGCTGATCATATGCGTTACTGACACTGATTTAGTACTGCTGGAATGTCTTTACATTGACTACTTCAGAAAGCTTGAGATCTATGTGTGATGTTTGAGCTCCATGATGTTAAAAATTTTAACTTGTTACAAATATTAACAATTTAGCTCTGTAAAATCATAGTTACCAGTGGCTGCGTGGTCTAAGGCGTAGGTCAGCAGTCACTTGCTTGCTGGAATGGCAGGTTCGAATCCTGCCAGGGGCATGGAGGTTTGTCTCTTGTGAATGTTGTCTGTTGTCAGGTAGAGGTCTCTGCGACGGGCCGATGACTCATTCAGAGGAGTCCTAACGAGTCTGTGTGCACATATGTCAGTGAGTGTGATCAGGCACAACAATAACCCTCTACACCTGCAATGAATAGGTAGAAGAAGTCAGAAAGAAAAGAAAGAAAATCATAGTTGATTACTATTTGCTTAATTATGAATGTGGGCAGGGATTGTCTAGTAGAAATGGAAGTTCTGTTGCTATATTATTTGTATGTAAGCCTACTGTGTGATCTATCAGCACAGTGCATTTTCACACACATATGCGTTCATGTGTGCAGTGCGCATTTTGGATGAAATTAAGAGGGAAGCCCAAAATAATGTCATATCCTCATTTAATCATCCTTTGCCAAAAAGGACTTTTCAGAAGAATACCATTCACACCGGGCACAAGAAGCTACAAAGTCTGAGTCACTCACAGGCGCTTTTGGGGGCCCAAAAAGTCTGGTACGGTCTAGCAGCATCCAGGAAGAGCTGTTTACAACATTTTAGTTGCATTGGAGTGAGCGTGCATGGCTGCATTCAACTCATGACATTACCATCACCACAAGTTGCTACTGGTAAGACTCCACTGAAAAAGTTTGTTTATGTCTTAACTGTCTACAGAAGATCCTTAGCAGTAATATGTTGTTATTAACTCAACAACTAAGTAGGAAGTCAAGTGATATAAAATTGTACTCCCTTTGAACCTCAATACAGTGTTTATTTTTCAAAATAGTTGCTGAACAACATTATGTATTGTAAGTTATTTTTGCTTAATGGTTTATATAATTTTGTCTTCGTCTGTATGAAGACTCCATGCATTCAGTAGCACAGAATATGATCTCGTCATTTTATTTTCCCATCTTTTATTTTTCTTTTCATTTTAAGGTCAGAGGGAAAACAGCAGGTTATCCATTCTCACTTTCATATGCATTATTGTCTTTTTGTCAGTGATGCAAATGCGTTGTGAAAGGTTGCAAAGAAATTGTGTATGAAGTGTGTTTTTAAAAAACCCTCAGTGCTCATAGCAGTTGGCCCGTATATTGAGTGTTGAATGACAAAAGTTGCGTTGTAATGCCATGTTCAACTTGTTTTGAATCAGAAAACAAACTATTTACATAGCAGAACCAGTGATCTACATGTAAGGCACTAGATATTTCTGGAAGAGATTTGAAATCTGAAAGTATATGGTGCAGTATGGATATATCTGCATGCCATTGCCTTCCCTTTCCTCAGACAAAAGAACTTTGTGACTGAGGAATACCAGGCACACATCATGTTTTTTAGGCCCTGCTGATCTGTGGGTGCCATCTTTGGACAATCATCTTTAACATCCCACTTCTATTGCTTTGTAAATTCCTTGGCACTAGAAGTGGACTATTTTTCAGCAGTTCTGAAGCAACCCTGGCTAGGAAACCTGGCCAAAAAAAAACAAGTAAGAAGTGTAATTGCACTGAAGATGAATCATTGTGCCTGCTCTGGTTGTTTTTCTTTTTTTTTTTCAATGTTCTGCAAATCTATACAATCCTATTCCAGTACATGTATTATTTCTCTCATTAGTTGACTATTATTGACATGTGTTAGTGCACAGTTAGTGGTGTACCATAAGAGGCAACCCTCAGTTGTTCTGTACGTTCCCTTCTCATTGGAATGGATGCAAAATGAAACGAACGAAATTGTCATCGATTATTGTATGATAATGTAAAAATACCAAAAAATGAAATAAAATAAAAATTATTTTATCACCACGGTCAACTTCCTCTTCCAGAGCCTCGTCAAGGGGCAACCAGAGATAATCTTGATGTTACCAGCACTTTTTTCCAGGAGAAAAACTTATAATCCTTTTACAGAGTCATCCTGCCATTTGCACCTGTATGTAATAAATTCATTGTCTTAACAAAGACTATCCAGACTGTACTGAGAGCACTATATTCAAAACTGTACTTTTTGATGAAGCTATTGATATAGTTATACATAACTTTGTACAGTGTTACCAGTTTGCAGAAAGTAATCCAAATTTTCCATGCCACTTGATATCAAGTATGTTGAGTGATGTCACAGTGGTTGAAATGTGCCTGTTCCTTTTTTCTTGCTATTTCAGCACAAGGGACTATGTATTTAAAGAGCCAGCCAGCTTTCTGTTAACGTATGTTTAACATAATACTGTATCTTTATAATATCTGTTGACTGTTACACATGTTTCTTCTGCTTTCATGATTGTTTGATGTAACTAAAGGGTCGGGGTTCTGCTCTAGGCATCCCACAGTCCACTCAGCAGCCCAAACGCTCCTTGCTCCGTGCACTCAGTCTATCCAAGTACCTCCCCCACAACAGTTGCACAACAGCTGGAGTAGTAACATGGCTGATGGAGGTAGCTTCAGCAACATTTATAGATTAGAAGACAGGGCACCACACCAACATCATGTATGTAACACCGTGTGAAAGCAAGAAGGCAGTGTGAACAGATTCTAGTTGTGGTAGGATAGACAGCCTCACTGGCAGTATGCAGCATATACTTAATGATCATTTATATTACTGAAGAAAAGGTTAAATGATGGAAATTAATATTGTAACATAGGCCTAATGCATTTACACATATAGAACGAACTCCATAGTTCATAACTTTCAATTTGTTGTTGATATGTATTTTTCTAACAATTATGTATGTCTAGCATATCTGCAGTTGATTCTCAGGACTGTGGAATGGCACATAAAATTTAACCAGTTTGCCCGTAATCAAAGTATATATTCATGTATCATGGATAGAATGCAGGACATTTTCACAACACAAAGACAGGTAATAAATCCTTTGAACATGTGGCAGTGTTCAGATATTTTGGAACAACTGTAAGAAATCAGAATTCCATTAATGAATAAATTAAGAGCACATTGAACTCGTGGAATGCCTACGACCATTTGTTCCAGGATCTTTCATGATCTTGCTTGCTATCCAAAAATATAGAGCTTAAAATATATGGAAGTGTAATTTTGCCTGTGGTTTTTATATGGGTGTGTCACTTAGTCTGTCACACAGAGGGAAGAACAGAGGCTGGGGCATGTGAGAAGAGGATGCTGAGGAAGATATTTGGGCCTAAGAGGGAGGAAGTAACAAGAGGCTGGAGAAAATTGAACAGTGTGGAGCATCATGATTTGTACTCCTAACCAAATAATATTCTGGTGATCAAATCAAGGAGAATGTAATGGGCGTGGTATGTGACAAGTATGTGAGAGATAAGAAATGCATACAGGGTTTTGGGGGAGAAACCTGAAAGAAGAGATAGCTTGGAAGGCTTAGGCATGGAAGGGAGGGTAATATTAAAATGAATTATAAATGACTAGGACGAGAAGTTGTGGACTGAATTTATCTGACTCAGGATAGGGACAAGTGACAGCCTCTTTCAAACATAGTAATTAACCTTTGGCTTCCATAAAATATGGGGAATTTCTTGAATGGCTTAGGAAATATTAGCTTCTCTAGAAGGACTCTGTTGTTGAATATGACTTGATTATGGTAAAGGCTGAATCCAACTACAAGAGTTATTTTAATTGTTGTTTACTTTATGTTAAAATACTTTCAAGCATTTACATTTCTTGTGTATATTGATCTATATTACAGAACAGAAACATAGCAGCGTTTCTCAGTAGGTATCTATTATCTCTCCACACAATGCTGTGCGGTCTCTTTGCAGGTCACGTTGCATGCTCAGTTCTTTGTCAATCTTGAGATAAAGGTTGTCTGCCTTTGTCATGTGATTCCATTTCACATTCAGCTCTGATTTTGTCTGAGATGTGGGATCTCTGTAAGCATAAGCATACTATAAAAGTTGTGAGGAGGTGTAAATAAAAAACAGGTGAATAGTGTTTCTGTTACACATATTTCAATTAGAAAAGACTGGGTATCCATTCTTCTGACGTTATTTGTGAATCTTGAAACAGCTTCAGAAGTTTTGCAGAAACTGACAGTGATTTGAAGATTTGTTTGAATGCGGAAGTCTGGTTGCTAATAATATTAACATTTCTGATAATAGGCTTACTTACTAAATATTAAATATGTGTGCACAGCTGTAATAATGACTTATGTGCGATAATTCTTCACAGTCCTATCTAGTTTACATTTCAATATAAAAACCTATTCTTTTCTGTAATATTAATAAGGAAGGCAAATCAACAGCAGATGTGCCAGATTTATTGTAGTTTCCAGTTTTATCACCCACATAAAAAAAACGTTAAATGAAGTTTGCTGTTTTGTGGGGTATGCAAGAGTTTAGTTTCATAGATAGGTGCTAAGATATCAGAGAAAACCACTGCCTCCATCTTTATTTTCCTGCTTTGAAGATTCAGGCAACAGGTTATTCCAAAACCTTGATACCTACGTACCAGAATACAAGGTGTCACATCCTAGGAGACTAATGTTCATAGTCATCTCTGTGAGAACCTTAAGTCCCACATCGGAAAAGAAATAGCCAGTTTCTTTCTAGGGAATTTTTGCCATAGTTACCACAACCCAATAAAAGGTATGTATTATATTGTCATTTCCATTAACAATTTTTGAAGTGCAAGGAAACTGCTCAGACCGTACAAGCCTAATGGGGAGTCTGCTCTTACTAAATACTTTGTGACCTCACCCATATCTAGCAAAGCTGGTCCACATCTTGATGATTCTTCGCAACATTCTAATGTCTTCGGATTCTGTATCCAGTTGTGGAGCCAAGTGTGCACGGAACAGGTACCCAAGTTCGTCGGCATGAATGGGGCCTAAAATGTTGATCCAACAGTCTCGTTAAAATCCCGTGAAACTTATAAATGAGTTATTCTGGATAGAGATAAGAGGTCTGCTGTGTGAGTTTAACCTGGTAATAACTCAGTTATGGGAATATTGCAGGTGGAGGGCATTATTTAGTGGACGCTTGTATAACCGTGCGTCTGTGTTCAAAGTGTGAAGTATGGTTGGCAAGATACATTCCCAGCACATTAACAATAACACATAATTATTAAGATCACAGAATCACTGGTATGCCCATGCCATCTGAGGGGACAGAATGTCATCGCCAATTATGTTCCTTTATATAAGTAATGAAGAATACACAAGAATAGCTGTTTTACTTGAGACAAGTCCGATGAAATTAACAAGGAAACAGTTTAATTCCATTATGAAAGGTTTGGTATGGCATGCAATAATACGAGTTCCAAATTACTCATTTTATGCAAAGTGAGGTCATGTGAAATGAAATCAACTTGCTTAGTAAATATTGAGGAAAAAGGGATTCTAATTTAAAAAGTTTTGTATAGGATGCCTCAAACTGATATTTCAAACTTCATCTTTCTCATGTTTTGCCACACTAAGGGCAAAGGCAAAGACGAAAATAGCGAAAAAATAGAATATTTTCAAGAGCCTATAGTATAATATTTTCATGGCATAGTGTGTAACTCTTCAGCACTGGCCTTGGGGCACTGAACTTCCTCACACTATGTCAGCCTCGGCGAGCTGTACAATCATGAATGCATTTAAGGGCACTGTAAATTTAAACCCCCCTTCATCCTGGCCAGCAGGTGGAATTTAAACCTCAGCATCAGAAAAGGGCTAATTAATTACAGGGACAACTCTGTATGTTACTTCTTCAGTATTCCACTAGAACTAACAGCAAAGAAAACTAATTAAGCCCACTAAAAAGGAAGAAACATGGCATTACTATAATACATTTTTGTTAAATGTTGAAGCTGAACTTTCGTCATACCAGAACTTACCTCTTAGTGTAGACAGAAGACCAAACAGTTGCTTCCTCAATGCCAGATCACCATCATACGTGAAGTAATAGTAATATACTGGGGATGATGATGTCGCTGCGTGCCCTTTGCCAGTTTGGTCCGCTCCACAGAGAAACAATATATCTGTGAGCAGCTGCATGTGAGAAACATTATGTTTGTGAGATGCTGACATCATGTCTTAGCAGCTGCAATTACGAAACATGCCATCCATATTTTAGCAGCAGTGTGCAATGAACATTACACCTGTCGGAAGCTGTTTTCGAGGAATGTGAAATCTGTGAGCAGGTGTGAGTGAGGTGCAGAGAGGTTGCCATCAATAATACTAATTGAAACGAGGATTAAAGCAAGATTGTAAAAGTCTGCAGTGTACATTTAACAGTTGCGTATGGCAGAATGGTTTGTAAATGACATGTTAATATACACGTATGGACTCAGTTATGCCTACATATTGTGATAATCTGTAATATTTTCAGAATTAGAAGTTCCATATAGAGGAGCTCAAAAAAGTATTCATGCACTTCTGAAAATTTTATTTCTATTAATTTTGCATTTACTGTATCATACATGTAGCTATAAATTGCAGTGGTAGGAAGCTCCATGTAATTGTTCAGTCCAAATTGTTCACGTGCTTCAATCCAAGCGTGTTCGCATTGCTACCGGTGTACCTTGGTACACTGTCACAAGCAAATTGACGAGCATTGGGAGTTGCATTCTTCGCCGATCACTTCAGAGCCCTAACTGAGAGTTTCGACTCAGAAGTTTGCTGATGTGGGGAACCCCTTAGTTTGGCAACTCGGCAAATACTTAGGTTGACTGAGGGTTAACCCAGGTCGCCTGAAGCACAAGCTAAGGGTGACAGGAATCACCAGGCCAGTCGCGACTGCCCGTAATGTGGTAGTCAAGACGGCACAACGAATCGTGCCCAGCGCTGTTTAAACTAGGCACTTTTCGTTTACCCTGACTGAGGTTTTCCGTGATTTTTCATCAGTTGTTAGGCGAATGCTAGGGTGTTATGCAAAGATGGCACGGCCCGCACTCTCCGCTCAGACACGGCAGCTTCAACAAAGTGTCTGTCCACAGTCGTGTCACTTCATCTGGCGACTATGCCACTCTCAGTTCACAATCCAGAAAGTCACCCAGCCAAAGTATGCCCCCGCCCCCCCAAAAAAGAAACGTTATGTACTTCTTGAGCAGAACTTGGGTTCGTGTGTCGTTCAACCACCTGACGCGGCTGCTAGCGCAGTAAATTTTTATTGGACCAACGCGAATGTTATGTGCCCGATACTTACATCTGTCGTTCCGTCTTCAGTTGCTGTGTTGTTGTAGTACACACTCTTTAGTTTCTGAATCAGATTTTCTACTTTTGAGTTCTGTGGTACTTTTGGAAGCAGCCTTGCTAAATTCCTCAAATAGTTTTCTACATCTGTGTTGTTGGTTGGCAAATTTATGAACCCTGAATTTAAAGAAAAATACACAGAGATTTACCTTTCTCTCCTCTTCGCGGGGGGGGGGGGGGTCATTTAAATATTAGAATATAGGAAACTAGAAGGAGGCTGAATAAAATAGCGTAACGAGGAGGATGAGAAATTAGAAGTGTATATACAATTGTGGTAATGAAAGTTCAAGCGTAGGTCGTTGTCGTTTGGTGCGTGATGCCGCATAAGTTATTTGCCAGAAGGAACGTTATGCGGGGCAACGTCAAACGGGGACTGTCAAAATGTACAAAAGTGGATGTTGTCTTGCTTTGAAACTGAGCAGACGAAGCAGTCGCTCTTTGTGTGTGTGTATGTGTGTGTGTGAGTGTGTGTGTGTGTGAGTGTGTGTGTGTGTGTGTGTGTGTGTGTGTGTGAGTGAGTGAGTGAGAGAGAGAGAGACATTTAGGACATGCCTACGTGTATTCAGCAACGTGATTCATTCTGTGCTTCGTTATCGTCTGATTTCTTGCTCCACAGTTTTCACAAATTATTCTGTATGGTTGGTTGTTTTAGTGTGTATCTGCTGTTTGTGCCTTCCTGAGAACTACTCACATTTAATTCCATAAAGCTAGGGAGAAATAAAGGTACTGGGGCACTCGGTAGTCGCCAACTTACTCGTAAACAATGCGGATTCGTAAGCAACCACGCCCACGACGTATGGAACGTTATGAAACCTTCCAGCAGAGATTGCGTTTCTCGGATGTTCTGTGAGGAAAGTCTCCTCGTCTTGGTGTTTTACAGTTTCACGTGTCGGCGTGAACTCTGCCTGAAACACTCCAGTTACTGAGAACAAGCTGTGAAAAAAAAA
This sequence comes from Coptotermes formosanus, assembly GCA_013340265.1. Lineage (NCBI taxonomy): Eukaryota > Metazoa > Arthropoda > Insecta > Blattodea > Rhinotermitidae > Coptotermes > Coptotermes formosanus. The sequence goes on from BLKM01002316.1 coordinate 4,182,441, forward strand.
TATATACATTCCTAGCTGCAGTGGTTCGCGAGTTATCGCCATCAGACCGGAGATTAAATCTGCATTTCGCCTAAGCGCCATGTTGCTGTTTCACGTTGTATAAAAATTACCCTAATACAGTCTGTATTATTCAAATATCTGGTACGACACGAAATCTCAAGGTTATACAAATTGCTTCCTAATCGCTGCCACAATACAGATTCAGGTGTTCGCTACTAATACTAAATTGGAACGCACTAAGATACATTTGCCATTAGTGTTGTAATTTTCCTAACAAATTTTGTGAATATCTGTGTACTGGCTAAAAACTCTCACGCTGGCGAGGATAGGCATGACACCACAAGCATATCATTCTGCAGAAAACGATGACAGCATGCTTTACACATATCTAAGACACTGAAGATTGAAGATTTCCAAGAAATATTGAACGAAATGACCCTGAAGATGAAGGCATTAGTAATTCTTCCAAACGTTGGTGACGAACTGCCAAGCGACGCAGCATAACATTCCCGAAGACGTGAATCTTCTTGCGCATTTTTAAGTTTTCTAGTGTCTGACATGCTGAGAGTCGCGAGTAACCAGTGCATCCGAGTCAAATTTATACTACTCCATTACTGGGGTCATCCACTTCGTTATTATTATTATCATCATCATCATCATCATTATCATCATCATCGTCGTCGTCGTCATCACCATCACATTAATATTAGTACAGACGGCGATGACTGTGATTGTGGTTATTATGATTGTTGTTGTTTACCTTCATTTGTATCTCGCCAACAAGTAGTTCTTCAGGTTGTTGCAGAAAGCAGTCATACAACTGTATGCTGTCTGCAGTATTGCAGCCTATCTTCTTGCCAAACTCGAAGGCCTCTTTGCGCAGTACTTCAGGTTCACTGAAGGCCCATGGATCCAGGGTTGTACCGCTCTGTGAGATGGCTCCATGAAATAATCCTGAAGTATAGTGCTCTAATGTTAAGTCGAAAAGTGACTAATAAATATTTCTGAAGTTTTGTATTACTCTTAGACACAAGTTTTATTTAGCCTTGTTAAGAATCGAACTTAACAAACCAAACGGTGAGATGAAATTTAAGATCACTGATATTGGAATTTGTTTAACAGCACGAAACTTTTAAGCTTTGTCGTCACTTTCTGAAGATGTAGTCTGTACGTGATATTTATTTTCGTATAAAGTAAGCAGTAATTACGAAATCTGAGAATTATAGTAAGTAGCCTTAATTGTGTAATCAGTTTGGGATATCTGCATTACCTTTAGACATTGGGGACAATAAATGGTAATGAACGCTGGCGCCCCCAGCGCTCTGTCCGAAGATGGTCACTCTGCTGGGATCTCCTCCAAACTGTGCAATATTCTTCTGCACCCAGCGTAAAGCCATCACTTGGTCTTTCATGCCGTTGTTGCCGGGAATTCCAGCCTCTGGCAGACTTAAAAACCCTAAACGTAAAAATGGTTGCAAATGCTTTGGTAAGACACGTGCTTTGTTTTTCGCTATTTTGAATATGCACCAGAAGGGACTTAGCTCTCCTGGCTGTGTGCTGTGTTGATTTAATAGGCGGTTTCTTTTGCAGTGTCCTTTCTGTCACTGCCCCCGTCGCATTATTAAAATAAGCGCAGTGTAATTTAATTTCACATGAACTACGATGGTTAGTACTAAATTAATTACAATATTTCAATTAATTTAACATATTTTTAACATTTATTTCCAGTTTGCCAAGATCCAATACACTTGTACAACTATACTATAAGGAACGGCCAACATTTTGAAAATTTGACTCTTTTACGTCATATCTACTGTGTTCAGAGGTTGCTAATTTGGTGTTGTGCGGTAGTGCTTTGGTTGGTTCCCTGATGATGATCCCTTGTGAACCGAAACGTGTAGGAATACTCAACATGATATTGTATTATAAATATCTAAGAAAGAGTATTGTGCATTTGTTGGTCTGAATGTTGCGAATTCGTTACCGGCAATGTAGAGAATGATCAATATAAAGTATCTTTCGATCCGTTTTTGTTTGGCTACGAGTTCTAAATATCAACACAGTTACGTAGAATTCCGAGACTGGAACCTTAAAAAGCCTTTTGTAAGATGCACACTGAGAGAATGTTTTATACATTTCATACATTCTACTTGCCATACGCATACCTACAATAGTAAAGGAATATAATGATCACGGAGAAGTGAAAATTTGTTTTAAGTAAAAGTATTACTCTCACACATAGCGGGTAATTCTAAAGCGTTTTTTACAACACTTATTTTCTTTAATGAGGGAAAATGCGCGCTTTTATTGGATGCGTTTCTATAATAACGATTGGCAAGTACCAAAGTTGACATTGACGCTTTTGGTATTTTTAATGAGACGTTTGCTTTGCCCGCTTTATTCCACACGTTCCTCAGGACACACAAAACATTTTCTCCAGGGCGTCAGGAGTAGAATCCTGTCAGGATAATGAAGGAATAAGATTTGTTGTAAATGTCCGCTTTGTCCTGAAATGGTTATACACCTGCAACAAACTTGTTACCTAAAATTCCTAGGCGGTAGCCCATTGCCACAATGACTACATCCTCCTCGAGCAAATAATCGGGTCCATACATGCTGCGGGCTGCAGTTCCTGTCTTGAAACCTCCGCCGTGGATCCACGCCATCACCGCCCGCAAATCACCTCCGTTTTCTGGTAGCTGTGAAATCAGGCGTCACCGTAAAAATGCCTTTTGACAGCGAAGACTAAGCCTCACTATTTACCAGTGAACTTGCCTTACGCCATAAAAAAGTAACGTCCATAATTGATTTAGCTTGCTGAGTAGTATACAGGAGGCGTCAGGTTCGAAAACGACTGGCATTTTGTGTGTTTTTCTCAGTAGCAGGCTAAATCAAATTAGATAGCGACCGACTCCTTCCCACTGCCTACAATCCATCTTTCAGAGATTGTCCTCTTATGCAATGCGATATAGTCTTAGCAACAGAAGGGGTCGCTGTTAAATGAGCAAGCAACAAGGAAGGGCCATTTCATTCAAGAGGGGTGTGACGGTGCGCTGTTTTGGGAAATGTCTGCACACCAGCAATCCGACAGTCATGTCTGTTAGTGAAATTCTGATGCTGAGAGGTGATTCGCCTGAATTGTTAATTGTTACTGACATCAGACGTTTTATTCCCATCTTTCAGAAATACAACTGAAAATTTACCGTCCCGGAATACTGATACTGACACCCCTTTCGCTGCAAAACGAATTTTTGTGTCAGTCTTCAAAGCCTCGTTTGTATCTAAATGTCGTACAATGTGTGCAGAAGATGGGGCCCACGTGTGGACGTTGACCATCGTTTTCGGTTTCTTATAGTAGAAGTTTCGAGAACGTAGTCTGTTTCCAGTTTTGGTTGGAAAGAGGGGCGGGAGGGGGGGTGGATCGTAATATCTTTGGTTCGTTGGAAAGAGCCTGTTACTCGGCACAGAACATGATCGAAGTGGAGTGTACGCACGCACGCACTCACTCACTCGGTAAGCATTTTCAGTGAGTACGGCCTTTGACGAAATTGGACTTAGCTGATCTAAAGAACTGTACTGTCCTTGATATCATATCGCTTTTTCGTTAATTATGATGTGTGGAATGAATTCTGCCTTTGAAATACAGTTATTATTATCACTATTATTATTATTATTATCATCATCATCATCATCATCCAGTGGCTCGACAGCCTTAGTGGGCCTCCTCCCTTTCGAGGCTTCACGCTCACATTCAGACACACCACAGTCGCTAGGACTCCCTGGACGAGAGATCAGCCCGAAGCAGAGACCTCTACCTGACAACACACAACACTCACAAAAGACAGACGTCTACGCCACCGGCGGGATTCGAACCCGCAATCCCAGCAAGCGAACAGCCGCAGGCCCACGCCTTAGACCGCGCGGCCACTGGGATCGGGATTATTATTATTATTATTATTATTATTACTTTTTTTTACAATGAAGTAGGAGCAAAAGAAATATATTTTCATCACTATTTATGAAATTATTTCTGTATCACTGAAACCAGTTTTACATTTCCCTCTGTTTTAACAGGTTTTGCTTAACCCTTTAAAGACGAAGCCTATCTGTTTTATACAAGGACTCAGTGCGTACCGCGCTGTAAACACTCTCCACTTCGGTTATAAAAACCAATCTCTTAATGTTTTATAGGGCAAAAGTTGCTGTTTGTTCTGAGATCCGTACAAAACACATAAACGCAATGTGGGCACCACGTAGAATTTTTTAATGTTAAACCTGGTGGTACGTAAAGTTACCGCTAGGCTTTAAAAGGTTAAGAAACAAATGAAATGTACCTTGTGTGTGTATACGTTCAAGAAAAGGCAATCTTCATTGCCTTGGATCTCGTTAGTCAGTGGACATCGCTGCGGGCACTGGCGCCCAGCGTCGGTAGCATTGTATATTGCATCCCACGGTTCTGGTTCTTCTGGAGCCTAAACAAATGAACAGTGTGGCCTGAAGAGCGGGGACTTGTTGACGTAGCTTTTTTCTGTAACATGTGACTTCCCTTTCTTGCGAGCCTTCACGTGTATGGAAGAGTCGGCCACACCTTCCGCAAAGTCGGGCCAAAATGTAACTCATTAATTTCGCTTTGCAGAAGTTCTGTGTAGAAACGTCAATGTGTGGGCCTGTGCAAAATTAAAATCTGCATTCTTCGAAGCGGTAGATGTTTAAGGAAATGCAAGGAAGCTAATAAAATGAAATGAAATTAAATTAAATAAAATCCTCGGGTGTCCAACAACAGATACGGTAATTTTTCTGTGTCTGTTACTGAAAGAAGTATGCATTGGCATTACTGTAGCAAAATTGATATGTGCGTGACTACGAAGTTATTAGAATCAAGCACATCGACCTACTAATTGCAGTACTACGAATTAAATCTTGTTTGAAAGTTGTATAAATGCAATATGAATAATTGTTTATGAAAGTATAAGAGAGAGTAGAAGATATAGAAATCGGAAGGTGAATAAGGATTAAATAAAGATGTACGCTTGTCACATGCTGAGCTATAAAAACACACTATCACAAAATTTCTCCGGGTCACCTGTGCCTGGCAAACAAAAGATAAATGATCAGAACAGGATAAGCGGAAGAATAAACGCTGTGAAGAGCGAAAAGAATAATAAAAAATCATGGGAACTAATGCATGCATATTGGTCTTATCTGTCGGAGTCCACGACAATATTTAGGAAATTATCCATCAGGAGTTAACACGTGCATTTATAATTGTTATGTTTAGGGTCTTAAATGCTGCAGGTGTAAATGGAAGAAAGCTATTCAGCAATTCCTCACCAACCGAGGTATGTTACTGAACAACACCACGCTGGGAAAGCGAAGGCCTTACGCGAAATAGTGCTTTAGGGGAAACGTGTTTGCTTCTAACGCTGGTGTTACGCTGGCTCCTGTGGCCCGTCAAGAAAACTTTAAAAACCAAGAAAACCATACAGACTCTTAACAGTTATGAGCGCATCATACGTGACATATAAAAAGAGCCTGAGAAATACACGCCATAGCGGCAATCCAGAAGCTTGGGTACTAGTGCACGATTCTCTGTTCCTTAAAATGTGCATATTTTGCTGCAGGAGTCGCCGATTTATTTCGTCAAACTGAAAACCGCTTATACTTGAGGGGCTTCTGTATCAGTAAATGTAGCAATTTATGCTTATAGGAACAAACTTACCCGAAATCGGAGCTTACCGACAGGCGGTTTGGCGTAACGAATGCCTTGGAAGGCGAGGTATTCCTTGCCCCACACAGTGCTGAGCCTTACTCCCTGAAGCGTTCCCTGTTTTAGTGTGACAGTAGGACAGTCTGCTGCTGTAACACCGCAGAAAGTGACAAATATGCCTGCGAGTACAATCGACACCATATCGATACTGCAGGGAATTACGACTTCTGTGACCGTCGTATAAATACCGTCTGCACTTTGTTGTACTTCCCGGTTTTTATGCGGTTTTGTTATGATACAGAACTGTATAATTCTAGCATAATTTACTTTTTTTGCGTACAGTGAATGACAAAAAGCATTAATTTTTTCTGTCTGTAGTTTTGAATGCAGGACGTAACGTACAAAACATTTTTGTTTATCAAGGCAGTCTAGATATGTTCCGAGTAATTAGTGTACCGTATGCCACTTCAGTTCTTTTCGTTGTTCGCATGCTTAACTTACTTTATTAGGAAAGGTAGCCTCGTGGTATCATAAGTGCCTTATATTTGTCTGCCCTGACAACTCTGAGCCAACAGACGGTTTTCGTAACACATGGTACGAACACGGTTACTAGGAGTTACTTATTTGTACGTATTACTTTTCTACCATCTATATCAACTTGATGGTAGTGACACTTTCTAAGGTCGCCATGACACTGACATCTATTAATGTAGGGCACTGAAATGTTTTGTAGCAGTGTATTTTAAAATATGCACCATTCGGTCAGATGATGTTTTCATAGCACACAAAAGACTGATGTATGGTGCATTATCTGTTTGCGAGTACGCTGAATAAGCAGTCGCGGATAGCCGATAAAGAGTGGTCCTTCAGTTTTGGGCTTAGTGGCGGCTAACATTTCTTTGCCAAGAGATAACGTGTTACAACGTGTCGGAAAGAGCCTCGGTCTTTGGCACAATTTTAGCAAGGGGACGAGGATTTTCATAATTCATATTTCCAGCAGGTACCCGTGTTATTATAGCGACATGTAGCATGCAAAAGAAACAATAAATATCTACAGAGACTTACAGTAAGATGCCGCTACTCTGGATACTGTGCAAGTTTGACTTTGGTAAATGATAACAGCAGGAAACAAACAACAGTTGCCGTGGAAGTGCCCCCAAGACCCTCCCATGTTGACCAGACTCTGATATCACAACGTGAGTCCCGGCAGTAAGCAGTGTTTCTGAACAGGCCTGTTACCTGCCGGTCCAGGGCACAGTGAGTCTTAACGTCGTATGTTTATTAAGACAGGCCCTGTTCTATAACACGCTTTTGTTTCGGAAGTCAAAGTAGGCTCATAAACTTGTATGCCTATATATGTGCCTGGTATTTATGTTTGGCTCAGGCAAAGAATGTTACAGGCCCGCAGGTGGTTCACATTGTGCAGTTTATCCGTACTAAGTTGATTTAAAGCATGATAGGGTATGGATAGGCGAGTTGAGTGCTTTGTAAATTATGCCTCCGGTCTGGAAACACCGATTTCTAACCTCTTTTGTTACATTTATTTCTTATTCCACATCGGAAGTACTTACAATTCACGTCATAGTATTTACTGCCACTGTTATTTAGAGGAAATCATTTTTACGTTGCGTTGTGTTATCAAATGTACATTAACATTGCGATTTATGGAATAGTTCCGAACAAACACATCAGATTTTGTCACGGATGGCCAACTCATGACTCACGCTGTCGTTTGTACCATCACGCCCTCGAAATGCTTCAGGATTGTTCTCCTTATTTACTGCCTCAATTTTCGCATTTTCTTGTAATATAGGGTTTCTAAGTTTTTATTTACAGACGTTGTAAAGTAACCTTGCAGTTTTCTTGTGATTTAGGACAATAATTTTGCTTGTAGGCGCGTTGTAATAACCGTAAAGTCACTCTTAGTTCCTGCAGATGGATAAGAATGTGGCTTGTAAGATAAAGTCGAGTTTATGAAGGAATATACTTCAGTTTCTGTTATTTCTGTTTGACCGGTTAAACCACACGGGAAAACTTGATGTTAATTGGTCAATTCATTTGAAATCGACCTCTATATACTGATGGCTGCGACTGTCAAAGCATTAATTTTTGAGAACTAATGTTCGTCTGAATTATGTATAAGAATTTAGTTCCTGCATTACAGAGAAAAAAACTCTGTGGCCATGATAAAGATCATCAGTTAATGCTGTGCAGGGACATTATCGCTATTTGTCGCGAGGATAGTGTGGGACATACAACAGGCTGTGTTACAAAATGCAGTTTCGTAATGTGCAGCAGGTGGTACTGGGCTTTAAACGTTTCATCAAATGAAAGTAAAAATTAAAAAGCAAAGTCTAACTTCACCTGAACCTGGGCTTTGTTCCGCTCTGTACCGTAGTATTCTATTGCATGTGATTTAAATACCATTACATATTTTTAACATGGTCTACACAAGTGTTTTATTAACTTTGATGTTAAACTATTTCATAATCAGCGTGTAATATAAAACAGCCTGAAAATGACATGTGGTCCACACACAGCCGTGTACGGAAGACCTCAAGGATAGCCGGTGCCCTGGCGGATATTCGAAGGGGGCACCTCCCGAATACAGTTCAGAAGCTGTAACTGTTGAACCAGTTGACTATGTTACAGTAGGAGTTAATGCTTAATTCTTTCTTAGTCCTTCCCTCTTCTACCTACTTGTTCACAGTAGGTGTGACGGTTTTTATGATTTCATTGGATCACACTCAGACACACACCACAGTCGGTAGGACTCCTCTGGACGAGGGATCGGCCCGTCGCAGAGACCTCTACCTGAAACACTAACACTGTACAAGACAAACATCCATGCTTCCTGTGGGATTCGAACCCACGATCCCAGCACGCGCTCGGCCGCAGACCTACGCCTTAGACCGCGCGGCCACTGGGATCGGCTAATGCTTAATTTGTTTCGTAAAATGTTATAAATGTTGAAAATAAAATACACAGAAGTCTAAAATTCAATTACTGTTCTCAGGCACATTTTTAATATTTTGGAACGCTTGATCAGGAGCAGTACCCAACGAGAACTACATAATGCCAGTTTAACGTGTTAATGAAGTTAGTGGGAATCTTCCATAAAAATGTGTTCGGCCCTTCCCCATTTTGATTAGAAAATTCGTGTAACAGCCATATATACACTGACGAAAGCATTAGGTCAGTTTGCAGATTCGGATCAAGCATTATTTGCCTTAAGAGGAAAGTTATACATGAAACGTCATAATAGCTGCGCTGTGATTGGCAGAGTTCACTATACGAAGAGACGAAGACAGTAGAGCCCCTAACTTCCACCCCTCCATTACTGTTCGACATTTTGTCGTGGTCAGTGGCTCGCTTGTGAAGAAGAGCTGAAAGAAAGAAAGCAACGACGGCTAATTAAGTTTTATCAGCCTGTGTGGGTAATATGAGAACACTTTTTCGATTGTGTTGTGTTATACCGTCAGTCGTCTTATATTTCGGTAGTGGTGTTGCGTCTTGTGTAGTAGTGTTGTGTCTTGTGCGGTGTGTTGTGCTGGAATTCGTTTGTTGCGATAGTTGGTGTTCTTAGCAAAATGTGATCGTTCTGAGGAGTCTAGAGAATGGGAACAGTTATTTTCTTTGTTCTGTTGAACCGGGTTTATTCTACTTTCAGCAAAAGGCTGTTTTTGAATGACTAGAGACAACTAAACATGTTAGTGTAAAAACGAACGTATTCGTTAAGGATCAGATAGGGGCATGTCAGTCTTACGTGACTTGCTTTATAAGGGTGTGTTAGACTGACATACTGCTGTTTATGATCCTTTTACATGCATACAAACACGATGTCTTATATGCAAGGTGTAATGTATTCGTGTTTTCGTTAATATGTGTGCACCGGTAAGGTGGTGCATATGTCGTTGACAGGAAGGTCAATGACAGGGTGACAGAGTTGCCAACATCGATAGCCACTGTAACGTATGTGACGAACCTGCGTCCCGTAAAATTAGTGTTAGTAAAATTACAGAGGGAGCCCCAACCTCCCGTAAAATGTGCGTTTCTGAAATGAAAACTAAGTTCTTAGCAAGCCGTAAAATCGCTGTTGGTACGAGAAAGGCTCAGAGTTTAACCTGTCGTTAAATGTGTTGCTAAAATGAATACTCAAACCTTAATCTTCCGTGAAAATGTGTGTTTCTAAAGCGAAAACGCACCGTAATTTTCGGTAAATGAAATGTTTTGAATCCGAAAGTGTGAAGTCTCTTAGAAACATATGACAACCTCCGGAGACTATAGTGGTTTTATGTGTTGTCGTTCACTATGTTGTTTTCATCTACCGATATTGGATAATATGACTTGAATTTTATAAGGCTTTTACGTTGGCAGCCTTGAGTGAGCTAATGGCGGCGAACTTAATATACCGCGAGAATTATTGATGATTGCCAGAAACATAATATTTCACTTACAGAAGCACTGTACCGAAAATTTAGTGTTTGGGGGATAATATAAGTGTACTCCGTAGTGTTACTGAATAAAGGTTTGTGCGTACCTGTGTAAGAAATTGCGTGTGAGAACATATATAGTTGGCTTCCGAAACTGGACTGCAGCGTTCATTCTTTTCAATAGCTTGTGTTCTTAACAAGATTCTTAGCAGTGGTAACGTGTCAAATCGGGAAGTTCCTGCAAAGACAGAATTAGTAGTTCGTACCGAGTGTTTTGTTGCATCGGAATTACAGTGATCACATCAAGTAAATTTGGTGGGCCTCACGTAAATTTGGCGGGCTAGTATCGTCGTTACAACAAGCTGATCTTCCTGTGGTAAGTGAAAATTTATTTCCTGCTATCTCTCAAAAGTTTTGACTGTTGTATGCGACACTTAGGATAAGGCTACTAGGGTTTTGAACGAGAAAGAAGATGTTTGGAGAAGTGGATCTGTCCCCGACCGGTGATATAAAACAGCTTTTGCTGTTGGACTGCTCTGAGTACGTGCCTCTTCTGATTATTGAAGTAAATGGGTTTGCAGTGCTCAAAGAACTTTTGAACGTATATTTTTTGTGTATATTGTATAGCCTGCCTTAAATGGCCTCATAGCGACCGGACCATACATAGAGAATAGAATAAAAGACAGTAGGGGAAAAGGATTTTATTGGGAGACAAAACAACACTTAAGACAGGAAAACGGTATCACATCCATACTCACTTTATCGTTTGTTAACGAAAATAACTGCCGTTACTGTACTGCATGAATTGAACAAGGCTATCAACCATTTTTACACTAAGTGATCTCACATTCGCAAGACCATTTTGATCTGTCTGATCGAGTTAATGCTCTGAATTCTGTCAATTTTGATGTTGAAGTTTAATTCGTAACTGTGATGTTGAAACTTAATTTCTTACACCCTAATATACAAGTATATTTATATGTCTAGTCAGATTACTGTCTTCTGGTGTAGGCTATGTAGCCTGGTAGATAGACACGAACGATTCGAAGGAACATCTTGCTTCCGTTTTCAGGGTAGACAGCTTCTTCTGCACTAAGTATTGTGCCAATAGGTTCTTCCGAAACATTGGCAACTATCTGTGACACTATACCATATCATGTTTCCAAAAACCACAGCTGCGTTATTTACCTATGTGAGAACCACAAACTCCAAACTTCTTTTTCATTTTAGTGTAAGCGGGCTTAATATTTATCCAACCTACACTGGTCTTCTGACATACTACATTCAAGAATATTTAACTGTGAACATTTAGTTCAGTTAGGTTTATGAATGATGAAGACGGAAAGAATTCCTGTGTGTTAGGACTACAGGCCTATACACAACAGTAGGCCCTCTACCCACTCTTGTGGGCTTGGCAGAGAATGTTTATATTTTTGCCAATTATAACTTTTAAATTAGAAAGTTGTGAGGACGGCATTTGACTGTGTTTACTCTTAGCGGAGAACTTGATTGTATGTACAAGTTGAAGCTGAGTGATGAATTGAATGGCCAACATGGCGATGCGTCAGGAACGTATTTATTATAGAGTTCCACACACAAGGCTTCATGCCTATCATTTAGACCGTGCTTTATTTTGAGGTTAGTGTCAACATTCAGAATGAGGAACCTCGATTGCTAAATGGCTTCCATCAGACGTTCTACAGCAGAGGGTTAGGCCCAGGTGCTGGATATCTGTAACAAAGGAATCTGTTAGCCATACCAATCGTTATCAGATCATGCGACAAGAAAGACATTCGTAAACAACGTTGCTTTTTTACAGCAAAGAGTGAACATTTGGTTGTAGATGTATTTATGTAAGTATATGTATTTATTTGATTAATGTGTTATCATATTCTTCACGTACGGAATTGTACTTGGTCTTAGATCCTACTAGATGGCGAGGATGGCACGACATTCGTCAACTTGCTGTTGCCGGAGTGTCCCACCTGGATATAAGACACCTTACGATATGCGGGGGGGGGGGGGTGTGCGTCACTCTATAAATATCTGTAGACTGACGTATTTCGTTCGTGTACGGCTCACCCACCGACGCGACAGGTGCACGCGTCTCACAATGCTTATCGTGGGGCGACTGTCTGAGGCGACAGGTGTCATCTGATACCTCCACGCAATAACGTTTTCATCTTCCCTTGGAAAACTCGTTCAGATTATTCTTCAGAGCAGTTTAAATTCGAAAGTGTCTTTCAGGCGAAATCGTGGACATGCATCGTAAGAAATTTGTTGCGGATCTCAAGTGTGTTGCGCTGGTACGCAGTAGTGCATGACTGTGTCAACCGCAATGGTTTTGAGCAGGGTTCGGGCAGTCGCGTTCCGGTGGAGGCGGTGAATTGTTTGACTAGTTCAGCAACTGTTAGATTTTCAAGGAGGACTGTGATTCAATGAGCCAGTTCAGGGCCATACTGCACAGGACAGGAAAATGAAATATGACATTCAGTTGCACGGGGAGTTCTAGCTTGAGAACCGCTGATCTAAGCAGCTTCACGAAGGCCTAACTTCCTTCTGCAATGTACTGGACTTTGGTGCTCTTACAAGATACTCGTTCTGCGAACGTTGCGTGTACCAAATATGACTGTTCTAATGGTCACAGAGTATGTGATGACATGACATTCTAACTTTCCACATGGATGTAACAAAAGGGAGCCATCGTATTTATCGACACGTGTGTAGCTATTGTGAATGTTAGTGGCCTTGTCAACCATGATTAGGTCTTCGACACCTTCTTATACTATTGTATAATTATAGTATCATGAGTTGCATTTTTCCTGCAATTTAAATCTGTATTTAGCCCGATGATGGAGTATTTAATCCGAAATATGTAGCGTTTTTCTAAGAATATATACTTGTGTTGGACTGATGTTGTGATCTTGTTTTGATTGTAGAACGTTCAGTTTCAGTCACTTAATTGAAGGTACAATGGCAGTCGCGATACAAAATATTCTCTGTTTAAAATAATAACTCGTGTATTATGACATCTAGGCCTACTTCTTAAGTTTTCGGAACAAAACTTGCGCTGTAAATTGAGAATACATTTAGATATTCATGACGAGTCTATTGGTCCCAATTAATCACGAACATCGAGATTTAGTGTACGTACCAGACCCTTTAATTTACAATTTAATATAGCCATTGACATACGGCATATAGGTATTACGGACTGACCATAAATGTGCTAAAATCAGAATTTGTACAACTATCGAATCTCTAAGATTAAACGAAACATACATGACATAGGAACTCCCAGTGACTGGACAGATAATCCAAATTGGCTTTCAATTTATTTACTAAGTCATGTCACATATAGGTTCAGAGATCAGTTTAATCATTCGATTTAAATTACGCTGCAGAGACAGTCAAGTATACCTACACTATTCCGATTGTGCAGATTTATATAAATCTTCCCAGAACTGCAGTCGATGTTTGTTCAGGCCGTACTGCAGGCTCAACTCCTTGTCGATATTTAGGTACGCCGGTTTCTGAGCTGTGTGTGGTTCCCACGTCACGTTGAGAAGCGGGTCTTCTGCAGGTGTCGGGTTACTGAAAACAAAGTGTTGGGCACATGACAGTCAATTTCAGAATTAATTTTGTAAGGTTTATTGGGACTGGTGCACCTTTATCTATGAGGATTTTACTCAACGTCGTTCATCGTCTGACACAAAATGGTGTAGCGGGTACACAGTCTGCGCTGTCTTATTAGAAGTCGCACTTTTCGATGGCACACTTGTTTCCCAAAAGGAAGTGCTAGAGACTGAGTCAGGGTTATTAAATATGTGACTAAGAACCTGACTGACTGACTGAGTAACTAAGGAACTAATTAACTAACTAACTAACTAACTAACTTCAGGGAGCAGATTTCTGCTTGAGAACATAATACTTCCTCAGATAGTTTAGAAATTCCCCATATTTGACGCAGCCTGAAAGTTCAATACCTTGTTCACAAAAGCCTGACACTCATTTCTATAATGAACCAGCTGAATGCAGTCTACACCCTTTCATCGTGATTCTTTGAAGTCAGTTTCAATATCCTCCCATCAACATATAGATCTTTAGGTGGTCTCTTTTCTTCAGGTTTTCTTACCATACCCCTTACGCATTTCTTCTCCTTACGGCGTGTGCCACACGCTGCACTCATTTCATCCCCTTGGTCTGATCATCCTGCCATTTGAGTACAAATCGTGAGGCACCGCATTATGCAGTGTTCTGCACCTTCCTGTTGTTAAGGTTTTACGACAATTATGTATAGCGCCAAAAAAATCTGCCGCTTTTTACGTCACACCCTATTACTTTAAGTTCGGTTTTAATGTTTTAGTTTTACTTATTTCCGCTCTCGGTAAGATATGTATCTTAGTGTACTGTAAGCCAGTCAATCAGTAATTTCTACGGTACGAATAGTGCTACATCTTTTGGTGCTGCAGGTTAAATTCACAATAAATGCCAATCACATTCACCAACAAGAAAAAGAAGACCAGTGCAGCTATTTGTTTTAACAGAATATGTAAAATCACAAGAAACATGTTCATGTCCCCGTACGCCTAATGATTGCTTTTCGTTAAAGAGTGCCAAGTGGCAATATGCTTATTATCAATAACACAAAACTGTAATTATCAGTGAATCAATGCTGTCAGTTTACATAACTACGTTTGTTAATCACTTTTCGACTTTTGAACTTAATAAAATGCAATGCAGTCAGTTATTATACTGATATCGAAAATTTTTCACGAGAAATTTAGACTCCTGTAATAGAAAAAAGCGGATCGCAAGCTTCATCCGTGCTACGCAGCGAGGATCTGTGGAGTACATGCAGAAATTATTTGGATTGTGGCGTGGAGTCGAATCTGTTGCTGTTAAAGCGTGTAGTGTTAGTGAAACAACTGACCTACACCTAATACTGTATGGCCTATAAAACAGTAATAACGGCCTTAGTATCCGTCAGCGACATGATTTTGTACGGACTGAATGATCGATGTTCAAGCCTTAGTAAGCTATTGGGGAAATTTCTCGTCACCATCACTTCTGTAACGTCTCTGAGACACAAACTTTTATTCACGGCGAAGGGGTACGGGCTAGAGTTCTTTGACCTAACTGCAGAGGCCGGAGAATGAAGCTGACCACTCGCCATCATCATATCACCGTGTCCCGCAATGCGTTGTGTTTTACCTCAACATCCCTTCGTGTCTTTGTAGTGTGATTTTGGCACACGTGGAAGATTGACTTAACCTACTTTACTTACCCACTTTTGGCAAAATTTGTCCACAGCTTAACCATTCTGGACTGAGTTAAAATGGGAGGGTCACTGGGCCCCAAAATGATGTGACTTGTAAGCAGCATGCGAAATAAGTACCCCAGGTCGTCGCCATGCGCAGCACCTAAAATAGATGAACCCGTCACAACTTTGCATCCCTTCCTTACGACTTCACAGCGAGAGTGATATTAATTGTTGTCTTTGAAAAGACATGGTGAAGCAAATGGCCAAATTGTGGAAGAAATATCTGACGTTAGAAAACGTACGACAGGAATAGGGCCTAGTTATAATTTCTTAGTATTCCTCCTCTTGTCTGAACTATTTATTCTAATGTAGGCCTACTGTTTCTTTTTGAGCAGTGTTGAATGTTGTGCCACGGAAGGAACTTGCCTGGTAAATTTTCAGCGCCCAGGAGTCTCTTAATTATCCCAAATGGCCCATCAAATGAGAACTCGTAATAGTATACCGGTGACGTGGACACTGCTGCTATCTTCTTCACTGCCGCATTGATGTCTTTCATGAACCATTCATCTGTAATCATCTAACAAATACCAATAAACTGATGCAGAGCCTGATTAGGATACTGAATAAAGCACACGTTTTAAAGAGACGCTGGTGAAATAATTTGGAGAGATTAAGAATAGTTCCCTGAAACAAAAGAAATGACAGAGGCTAAATGTAAATGAAAAAACACCATAGTTTTTCACTATATGTGGAAGTAAGTATTACAGAATGAATGCCAACGTACAAAAACTGCGTGAATCTTATTCTTGAGAAGCTGTTGGTCGCTCAGCTGGCCATATTTCCCGTGCTTTGAGAAAACTGAAGGTTAAAAATTTTCTTCGCAGGGGCGCGCCACAGGTACATATCCCTATCCAGATAAGTCATGTTACATCGCCACACCCTATTCGTCTAAGATCCATTTTCTTGTGTTTCTCCACTTGCGTCTAGCTCTTCTATTGGTTTCTTCCCTTTAGATGTTCCCATTAAAATCCACACTTTTTTTCTCGATTTCATGTTTGAAATTTGTCCTGTTCGTTGCAGCCTTGATTTGATCAGTCTTATAACATCTGGGGAAGAGCATTCATTACAAAGTTTTATCTTTCCCCAAAACATTCCCCCTTGCAGTGTATGTCCAAGGATTCTTTCAGCATCCTCTTCTCAGACACCCTCATTACTCTCTTAGGCATAGGGATAATGTTTTACAATCGTATATAACTGAAGCAAAATCATAGTTCTACATATATTAATCTTTGCAGTTTTTACGTAGGAACAAGTAAGACGATTTATTCTGAATTTAATTCGTAATTGCTTACACATACTTACATTCACAAACTGTAAAAGAGTTTCTTTAGATACGTGTTGATCGGCGAAATAAAATTTCTTGATCATATTAGAAATTTCCTCTGTATTATTAAAATTTCTGGCGAGGTCTTCGGGAACGGCTCGTTCAAACTCTCTGTCCAGTGTGTCCAGAGCGTCTGCATGATCTTTGAGTACTGCAAATAAAGTAAGAGTTCCATTTAATGGTGTGTGTGTGCGTACAATGGAATAGGTAGAGCCACTAGTTGAGATGTGAGAAACTCAAATCTCACAAGACGTGATAATGCCTACGTACTGGGATCGAACCTTCAGTATAGCGCGAACGATACTGCAGAGCGGAAATGAAATTCGGCCTGATCAATCCCATATAGGCCTAGTAATAGAGTGGGTCTTCATCAGCGTTAAGCACAAACGTTGGAGCTGGTATGACTCAGTTGATACCTTACTTGGACTACGGACTGGACTTCCAAATTTCAATTTTCGGCAGAGGCCATGTACTCCTTTACTCGTCACCGCAACCAAAGTGTTTTTGGGGTCCACCAGTCTCCCCTCAAATACCTGCCGACGTCTCTTTCCCCAGCGAAAAGAGCGGCTGGGTCTAATAGCTACCACTCACCTGCAGGTGACGCCAAGGTTAAGAAGGCATGGAGCTGCACTTGTAGCCTGTTACCATAACAAGGTGCTTAGTTAAGCACTGGGGTTACCTTACATAATAAAACATTACGGACTGGTGGTTCAGGCGGTCATTAGGCGGAAGAGAGGCGTAAGAGTAAGATGAAGTGTCGGTAAAGTTCTAGAACTTACTGTTGAGGGCTAATATGCCTTCATGAGAAGTGACTCCCGCAATCATTGGCACGGTGTTGAGGTTTCCAGAGGCCAGCAGCTGGCGTGGCGGTGCCGGTAGGAACACTTCTCCAGCGGACCCGCTGTCGACGGTGGGCAGGAAAGGGAATCCGAAAGCCATCGGCTTTTCCTGTTTATGTTACGTACTTTCAATATTGCTACAGCAACTTAACTGTATCCACAAATGTAAAAGAAAGGAAAATCCATATAATGCCTACTGTTAGAAGAAAAAGCATGACAAACAACTTCCTAAAACTAAAAACAAGATAGATAATATACGTATAACGTAGCATTGAGGCGCGTTCGCGTAACCACTGTTGCCGCGGAAAAGCAATATGTATTACGTAATCTGAGTGTGTGCCTGTAGCCTTAGTTATCCAGCATGAAAAAAGCATGCCTCGTATCATACTTTCATCTGTGGCCTGTCCGCCTCTACCATATTTTTTTCACGTTATCTCACAAACGGCATGATTTTCGGAGAAAATTTGTTGAATATAAAATGCGTATTTTGATTGTTTCCGGATGACCTTAAGAAAAAGAGAAGATGCTGTGAATTGAAAGGGGACGCACCAGATCGCACTATGTGGAGACCTCACTTTGGAAGAGGATACGAACCTGTCATAAGAGAGACTACAGAATGAACGAATGAATATAATATCTCAGGGAAGGTAGCAAACGAAAGGATACACAATAAGATTAATGTAATAGTCAGTTATAATTTATAGCCGCTGAGCAAAAAGACAGCCTTGTCATAATACCGTCTAAAACATGCCGGTTTACTGGAACAAGAAGAAGAATAAAGAAGAAGGAAAAGAAGAAGATTGTAAATAGAATGAAAACACATTTAGACCATATCGTAATGTAGCAAGTGAAACTGAGCTATTCGTTAATAAATGTACATAATGCCGCAAAAGCGGCGACAGTTGGCTGGGACAGTTGGTGGCAGTTATAAACACTTGCCTCTGGTGTGAGCACTTCGTGGGATGCCTTCGTTAAATCCTTAGTGTCGACACGCCTCAGGTGATTCAAAAGCTCCTGCGGGTTTTCAGTTTTTATACCAAGTTTTTCACCCAACCTGAACGCCATGTGTCTAGACGAATTTGTGAATGCCCATGAACTCAGACATGAGCCACTCTGTGCAATTGCTCGATGAAATAGCCCTGAAATCATTAAACGCACTATAAGAACGCAAGCACTTGGCACTTTAGTATAATTGGAAATATTAAGTTGCGGATTTTTATCCTTTGGTAAGCGCGAATGTAGGTGGTCCTTAAGATGGGTGTGTAATACATTTGTTACGGTTCAGGTATGTAAGGGCGTATTTCACGTAATACCTGGGTCTTACATACAAAAACAGAACGCTATGTATCAAGTATGTAAGTTAACGAAAAGAAAATTCACCTTGTAACTATTTATTTTATACAGCACATTCTTATTCCACGGAATAGCTATTAGCTATTCTATGCGTCATTTAATGACCCTCTATTTTTTATGGCATGGCAACCCCTGGTGAGACAGGGCCTCCTCATTGTCAAGGCTTCACGATCACAGACACACCACGCTCGGTAGGACTCCTCCGGACGAGTGATCAACTCGACGTAGATACCTCTACCTGACAACACACAACACCGACAAACGACAGACATCCATGCCCCGGCGGGATTCGAACCCACAATCCCAGCAAGCGAGCGGTCGCAGACCCACGCCTTAGATCGCACGGCCAGTGGAATAGGGAATTAACCTCTATAAGGATAATTAGTTACATATTTTAATGTCATTCTCACTTGCAAATGATCCCCGTCTTTTCACAAACAAGACGGGAGCTGTCGAGTCGTAACAGCATCATTATCAGTTCTCATATATCACGTATGGAGTAAATGGCGCTTACAGACGTGTAAGTTCAACGGCTGGTTATTTGTGTTCAATTTTTACGGTTGCGAACAGTGTGCCTGAAAATCACAGTCGTCTGGGTTGCTGTGCCGTTGGACTGGTAAACAGTTACCAACGTCTCTAAGGATCATAGTGTCTCTGTCTTCAGGGTGCAGCAGTATACGGGCAGTGAGAATTGACATGGCGGAACATTCCAGGAGAATTAACCGTCAGCAACACCGCTGTGAAAACCTCAGATCTCGCAAGAGTGCGATTGAATGAACTTATTATCATCCACTGCGACGGCTATATTCTCTGTGTCGGAACATATTCTATTCAGTTAATAGGACTTCATGGCACTAATGTTCCTGTCACTGTGAAACTGTATTTATGCAGTATAAAAATCGCTAAATATTTATGTCGTTGTCCTATAGGTCACCATATAACAGTGAGAGGTATAGAAATTAAATCACACCCACCTTTTGACATAGGAGATAGCATGTGGTACTGAACACTTGCACCCCCAGAGCTCTGTCCAAAAATAGTGACGCTATCAGGGTCTCCTCCAAACTGCTTGATATTCTGCTCAACCCAGCGTAGAGCCATCACTTGGTCCTTCAGACCAGCATTTCCGGGCACCTCTTCATTTTCCAAGCTCAGGAACCCTGTTCGTGGGGGAAGGGGGAAAAAACCGTACTTATGTGATGTACTTGCAAAGATGCCTGTGGGTTATCGTGAGGACATTTTGCACTCTCAAGTATTGCTTGTGTTTGGTCATGCTTTATGAAGTGCATAGGTTAAATTGCCAACCTTGTGGTCCTAGGCGATAGTTGATGGTAACCAAGACAACACCTTGTTCTACCAAGTAGTCGGCACCATATAATCTACTGTTTGAAGATCCGAAATAGAAGGCACCTCCATGTATGAATACCATCACAGGCGTGAGGAATTCCTCGTTGTCACTAGGTAACTGGAATATTGAAATACATTTAGTATAAATAAATGCCATTAAGGTAAACGGACCGTAAGTGATTTGCTAGGAGTCAGTCGTTGCTCATGTGGTTTGTCAAGCACAATGCCATGGAGGCTTATGATGTGGTGGAGGTATAGGCCCATTCATTTTTATCCTCGGCACATGAAAGAGATGACTCATTTTACCACTATATCCCACAGGTGCAGAGGGCCCAGTACCCAATGCACAGAGATCTGGGTGGGTTCCAGATCCCCTGTGGTCACAGTGGCGAAGTTTTAAGTTTTCACCTTCTCCAGAATGTGCCTGCGAAACATGCTGCCAGATGGGACCAAGGAAGATTGATTATTTAATGCCGAAA
The DNA here is from genome assembly GCA_013340265.1 of Coptotermes formosanus. NCBI lineage: Eukaryota > Metazoa > Arthropoda > Insecta > Blattodea > Rhinotermitidae > Coptotermes > Coptotermes formosanus. Next base: position 4,203,246 of record BLKM01002316.1, read on the forward strand.
TGAAGCGTTGTTACAGATCTTGTGTTCTGTGTGGTAGCATTGAAGCTGCGTACTTTTGGATGTGTTTAGAGCTGCGATCAAGCCATATAGGCTGGGTGAATATAGTTAAATCGCCCATAAACCAGTCAGTAAATCAGTGGAACTGGTGGTTATGGTAGGATTGGTTGTTTTATTCTTGTTTTCAGGAGAGACCAGTTTTAGATCATATTATTTACAGTTGAGGTTAGAGTTTCGGAATGAAGCTAATTGTAACCGCCTGTGCCATTTACAAATTACAGATGATCATGTATCGCGGGATAATTGTCTTCGCGACTTGCACCACTGTAAGTTTGCAAAGAAGTTTGCGTCATCCCTAAATCCATCGGTCTCAAAATTATGTTACGCGTATTTTATGCATTTGTTTGCGCACTTGCAACACATTTTATATTTGTAGAAGTGCAGACAAATATGCATAGTTTACTCTTTGAATTATCAGTACGACGCAAGTGTCCAGGAAATCAATGCATATGGTAATCATAACCGATTTGTTGATCTAGACAAAGTGCTTGGTTTCTGTTTTTGGAGAGGCTTGAGCCACACGTGTCAAATGGGGAAAGTTAATTCAACATATCTCCTTAAGGTCACCTCCTAGAGACACGTCGATGTCTGCAACTACAAACCGATGAGTAATAGTTTGCGTCCAGTGAGCAAATATTTCATCAGTTCCTTCACTTACGTACTCGGCTATTGTGTAACTGAGCAGTCAGATTAGTTTGAAAATGGTTATACGTTTTGTGAAATTTGGGTTTTCAGACGGCGGTGACAGCCGTCTTGAAGTTTAACATTTGGTTTTAATTGTTTTATATGTGTCAGTGCAGTTGATTGGCTATAAACCTTCTACCGGTTATGATTAAATCAAGCAATCAAACAAGCAACTTGCACAATTTAATGCGAGAATGCGTCTTCAATTAAAATTGAACATTATCTGATTTCGTAAAGCTGGGGCCAGTCATGTTAAAGGGCCAAGCTTCGATTAGACATTACTGTTAACTGGAACAGTACCAGCAGCGACGCACAAATTTAAGACATGTGACACAAAGTCTTTAAGAGGATCACTTCCACTCCGACATGTTTCGGTGGCGTATATACCACCATCATCAGGGAGAGGGAGTTCACACCGAACGCTGAGGCGCCACTGGTGAGATAAAGTCCTTCTTGCTATGTACACATTTTCAGGGCCACTCTACAGAAATTGATGTCCATAGGGCACGACCGGCGCTGTATTCGCACTGCGAAAGTCTCCTTCACAGCGTGTACAGCTCCGGCCGTGCTCTGTGGACATCAGTTCCTGCAGATTGGCTCTAACGATGTGTACATAGCAAGAAGGACTTTATCTCACCAGTGGCATCCCAGCTTTCGGTGTGAACTCTCTCTTCCCGATGATGCTGGTATATCCGCCACCGAAACATGTCGCAATGAAAGTGATTATCTAACGACTTTGTGTCACATATATTAAATTTGTGCGTTACTGTTGGTACTTTTCCAGTTAATAATTCAATAAAAAAAGCACGGTGTAACCAACGTAGTGAAATTTCAATTAGACATTATGTTTATTAACCTTTATCCTGCTAATGTGGAATATATGGTGAGCTGCTAATAATGCCAGCACCACTAATGTGTAATATTTGGTGACCTACATTTGGCAACGCTGAAAAGAGCCTCTTTGTCTCTCTCTCTCTCTCTCTCTGCACAATGTCTCAACACCGAATCAATCGTGAAAGACGTCTCATGTCATATCTGTGTGCACACACTTACTCGGCGTTGCCAAGTGTAGGTCACCAAATATTACGCATTAGTGGTGCTGGCAGTATTAGCAGCTCACCATATATTCCACATTAACAGGATAAAGGTTAACACTGAGATCTTTATTTTTGTTTAGTGAAACGTAAGGGAAAACCACTGTCGTGAATCTTATGATTTGATTTACTGCATTTGTTACAGAATTTCCGGCTGTTCCATTATTCTGCATGCACGTAGTATAAGTCCTGCACTTGAACCTGCAGGCTCTTATTTCGCGATTGTCAAGACAGAGTTCTATTTAAGTTTCTTGAGATGCACGCTTCGCTCTACGTGGGATCATCGTCATGGCCTTGAATAATGTACTTCAAAGCAGTAACAGTACGAATTTGATTCATGCTTAGGCTGATAAGATGCAGACGTAAGCTTAGCGATACTGATGATAATTTCGCGTACATTGAAACGCATATATTAGAAGCCTACGCTGGCACTTATGCAATAAAAACTGATGGTTATACATTGTGTGTATCTGTTAATAGCTGTACGGCATTAAGTATTATCATATTACATGTTACGAAAGGCTTGTTCCTTAATAGGTATTACGCGCATTAGTCAAATACGTTGTCTGTTTTCTGGAACCTTTGCAATTAACGAATATCTTGCAAAGTTTTGACATGTATCTCACCTTAGGTGTGTAGACGTTGAGAAACAGGCAGTCATCCTCGCCCAACAATAACCTTGTGAAGTCATTTCTTTGAGGGCAAACGGGACCCTCTGTGGTCGCATGACGTGTGTTTAACCATGGTTCAGGAGCTTGCGGTGCCTGTACAAAGCGGACATTGAGTTACAGCCAATTAACAACGTACACTCTATTTCAGGTGGGAGTGAAACAGCACGGAACGCTTTTCGAGTGTTTTAGGTTATGAAAGGTATTCTGGAATCGATCTCCGACGCCGTTCCTTAAATTCATGTCCACTTAATGTAATTCGTGTGGAACACAAATACGTAAAATTTTATAATAAATATGTATTCTGTGTAGAATTTGTAGAATATGAAGATTAAAATATACAGAAATATAATTTCGCCATTTTTTTTAAATTTTCCTGTTTTGTATATAGGCGTGAAACTTAGTCTTGCAAATGAAGAGAAAAGCACAGGCTGAGGGTTTTCGAGAATAGGGTGCTGAGGAAGATATTTGGGCCTAAGCAGTAGGAACTAACAAGAGACTGGGCAAAACTGCGTAATGAGGAAGAACGTAATTTGTCCCCTTTGCCAGATATTGTTTGCGGGTGACGAAATGAGGAAGGATAAAATCAGCAGGGTATGTGGCACTTATAGGGGAGAAGAAACATGTGTACAGGCGTTTGGCTGGGAAGACTGAAGGAAAGAATCCACTTGGAAAACCCAGGCGTAATTGGGAGGATAATGTTAAAACGGATAATAAGGGAACAGGATGTGTAAGCACTGACTGTGCTAATTGGACCCAGGGTAGGGAGTGAGGCCCTTATGAAAACGGCAGTAGGCATTTGGGTTCCATAAAATGCGAGCAATTCATTGACTAGCTGGAAAACTGTTAGCTTCTCAAGAAAGAGTCTGTTTCGTGGAGTTAGTAAATTAATTAATTAATTAATTAAAAGATTTTCGTACTTATTTAGGATTTTCTATCATACAGGGTACTAGAATCTACATTAATTAGCCTTAGTGTCCTTCCCACGTCACAAGTCAGCACGTCTGCCTCTTGTGGTGTTATTTTTGGCGGAAATTGAAGGACATACAGTGGGGAATCCTTCCAAGCCAAAATTAATGAAAACCTTCACACACACACACACACACACACACACACACAGGCAGTACGAATACTTTTCCTTGCATCAAAAACAAAATTAATTTTAAGTGTGGTCCCAGTCATTACTACCTTCCTCACATATTGTGAGCTCCATGTGGTAATTAACAAACACGCCGTCTTGCTAAAACTAGTTTCACTTGTTACCTTGAACTTGAGTTCACCAACAGGCGGCTTGGCGTATGGAATTCCTAGAAATCCCAAGAACTTAGTTTTACTTCTGACAGACGTTAATATCTTTCCTTTGAGTAAACCTTGTTGCACTTTTACTATCGCGTGTTCCGAAGTCTGCGCCACTGACACCAGAATGCTGAAGGTGCCTACTGTTACCAGTATCACAACGGCTACCTGTCGGACCGTCATGTCTTAACGCCTATGCTCTGTTCCCCACAGCCCGAGTTCAGTTATATACTGTATTGACACCTTCACCTTGGCTGTGGACGGAAAGTGACTAATATGCGTCACTGATCGTCATGTTCTTGGTACTGTCGACAGACTTGTGAGTCGTGGTTGTTGGACTATGTGATGAAGGTGTCAACATTGTTAAATCTAGCAGTATAGTGTTCGCAGAGAAAACCAAGGTGTCTCTTCGTGTCCCTAAGATTTCTGTGGGTTTATTTCTTATTTGCTCCAAGTGAATGATGAAAGTGCCTGCTGATTTAATCGCAATCGCTTTTCCTCCTTCCTCTTTAATCCTCTTTTCCTTTTCTAGGTGTGTGTACCTTTCTACGTGCCACGAAATTTGGTATAAACTTTTGTTATTGAAAGGTACCATAACATCGTAATTTTAATTGTCAGTAGCCGTTATTAACAATATGGCGTATTAACAACTTGTGGGGTGCAAGCGACATTTGCGGCACTTTGTACAGGGCTCTGAAATGATGGGTGATGATAGAACTTCGAAAGGTGTACACCTGTTGTCAACATGTGTTTTTTTTGTATAATATAAAAAGGAACTTGGAAGTTGTGTGGAATTTATATGTAGCATTTGTTTCGATGGCTGTACCTAACGTACCTCAGAACACTATCTCTTATTATTAAAATTGTAATCGAAGTGACTCAGCATATATGTCTTCGTCCTGCATAAGTCTCTTTCTTGAGCGTCGGATTGAGAAACTGTCCTTTTTATGTAAAGTTTCTGTACAAGTCAGCAGTGATTCATAAATAACAGGATCAAAGAAATAGTGGTGTAAAAAGGATGTACGGAAGTACTGATGGTGTTTTGAAGTACAAGTATTCATAGGATTGGGACAGGTGCGAGACAATTCAGAATATTTAAAAGTGTGTAAAACACGACTCCATATTAAATGCACAAATGATCTGCCCGAAATAATGTAATGCCCATTAATAAGGATCTTGTCGACCTAGTCATGGCAATATAACCACTTTACCATGTGTGAAGGAACCAACCTACCAAGCCACACGGCGTCACAGTCGAGAATACAGCAGTCTTGATACCGCCTTCAGCAATTCAAATGTGGCGCTGTAACATGTAGTTTCAGATAGGTATAAATTTGGATTGTGGTGTAATGTGTGGACAAACATGAATAACCACTATTGCTGATTTCACTTCAGTGCTGTAAATTAATTCGGTCAGTTTGTGGTCGGTCTGTCTGTCTGTCATCGGTATTTTGGATCCATAGAACCTGAATCTAGCTCTATAATTTTACAGGTCGTCAGACGTCCATAGCCTTAAGAATTAAAACACTGAACCCTGAATACTGAATACGTTGCTGAATACGTGCTTGGACTTCAAAAGCGTGTCTAATGATGTAATATTACGTGTTCGAATGAATTTGATGGATGCGTGCAAGAAGGAGTTCGTCATCAAATTTGATTAATCAAAGGTTACTGATTTTGAAAACAGCCGTACAAGAAGCAGAATACAAATAATTCTAGAAAGGAGGTTGGCTAGGCCAAAACTAAAGGCTACGTTTATAGCTTGAGGCGAAATGATAAGAATTTAGTGAATTCGATTTAGTTTATTGACGTGCAGGTTTAACAGTGCACGACCAATTAAAAACCAGCACGAATAATAATAATAATAATAATAATAATAATAATAATAATAATATCAGTAGAGTTATGGCGGCGGAGTTGGGGCATTGTTGTGTTTTCTTCTGTGATACGCAGGACTGTGCAACGATTCCTTTCCGAGGCCAGTTGAAGTGTCCTATTCCTTCCTTGGACTAGCCAGTAACAGTGTAACGACATGCTAACCGTAAATGCTTAGGGGCCATGCTTTCTACACAATCCAGTCTCTTTGGTACTGTCTCCCTATTTTGTCATACTTTGTTTCATATTGTTCTCCCACATTCTCACTTGTCTTTTGTCCCTTAGTGTATCTCGGTAACACGGACTTAAGAAAACTCATGTTAGCTGCTTGTGTCCTTGACTTGTCTTGAAATCTAAGCACTTCCATTTCACTGCCAAACATAAGCACTGGTGTCCGAAGAACATTTTACAACCTTACTTGCGTTTCTGCTCCCATGATTTTGGGAAAAGAGGGAGGTTTGATAGGAATAAAACAAAACAATCCTTGCCTTAATTCCGTTTTGTAATTGTGCGCGCATTGTCAGAAAATTCTGAAAAAGAAATATTGTCGTTGCTGGGTACGGCCCTTTAATCTCCTAATTTTGACCAGTGTTTTCAGCGATCCACTGGAAGCTAAAGGTTACATTTGGCAGAATATCGGGGTTTCAGCAGCTTCATTACTCACTGAGGGCGTGCATTCAACATGGCTGTGATGATGTATAATTTTTGTGTCACCAAAAGTGTATAATGATGCTTGGGACAAGTTTTGTCAGGTATTGTTTGACGGAATATTCAGCCTAAAAATTCATATTTTAGAGGTTTCAAGTTTCTTTCCTTCCTGGAAGACCTGTCATCGCGTCTTATTGCGTCGTAACTCTCTGTAGTCTATGGAATGTCTTTGAACAGGATCTTAAAATAGGCCACGAATAGTCTCTTCCAATTTGTTTGTTATTCATAAATAAGAATACTATTTCTGTTCCATGTTAGGTGCGTTTCACCAAAGAGTAACGTTGATGAATTAAATAAATAGAAACACCAGCAAACAAAGGAATTTAACCGTGTTTACTAAAGCAGCAGATGAACGAACTGAGGTCTTTGCTTACGATAAAGATTTATTATCCAAACAAACACGACACTTGAACACTGTACGTTCATTTGTTTATTTTTATACAACATATTTCGGCCGTTTATTCGGTCATCAGGCGGAAACACATATACGTAATCAGAAAACTATGCTTTGGAAAGGGAATCTCCTTCAAATTTAGCGTCATGGTGGCCTAATAAAACAGCCGAAACATGTTGTAGAAAAAGAAATAAAAGGACGCACAGTGTTAAAGTGTTGTGTTTGGATAATAAATTGATATTGATTAACTAACAACGGGATGATGTTAACCTAACTTTGTCTTTACTTTCAATAAGCAAGCTAACTTATCTCAACATGAATATAGATAGCTGCTCCATTTGCACTTCTTACAAGTTGTGACGCAGAAGCATTAAAGTAAGGTATAAATCTAACGCTTATCTCTTGAAATATACATTAATTTATTAATTATAAGTAAGTTTTATTTAATGTTTATAGAAGTGCAACATAAACGAATTTTATACCCTGTCCGAGATCCTTCTACATCTCTTTATGTAAAAGGTGTAGAATTGATGAATGTCGTGTCAATTTAAAAAGGAAGGAGAGACATGCAGGCTTCACGGGCAGATGATACATTTTCTGGCATTAATGTAACATCATCTGCGAGGGGTAACGCAAGAATAAGAAATTCTCGACTAGATTACAGGGCCAAAAGCCAGCGTTATTTGCCGATTTTATGTGAGACCCATTTTGTTACAAGACAGGACTTTGCAATAGAAGGACCTTTCAGTGACCTTTGTGTAAAGGTTAACATAATCATCCTGAATTTTATGCCATTAATAGCCCACAAAATTGGCTTGAAGCTGTTTTTCGTCTGAAGATGACCTTGAGATTCTTTCATCATGGTTAATACAGTGTGTGTGTGTGTGTGTGTGTGTGTGTGTAACATGCTACATTAAATGTAGGCCTTCTGTTTCTTAAGATTTGGTGTGGTGCCTAGTTACATGCATGGCGCGGAATTAAGTGCTGTGTTTATTCGTCACCTTTATCATAATGAGAGTATTAAAGAAACCGATTTTATGAATGGCACGAGAAATATGAGAATCTGTTAGAACTTTTTCGTTTGTAGTTCGTAAGGCTCTCAGATAAATTGTATGAGTGTAAATACTGGTCTTCCTAGTTGGATTTGTGGGGAAAAAATGAGTGAAGGATGTACTGGTTCATTTTGTTCATTCGGAACACCTTTTTCCACCTAATTGAATCACTCAGATAGGAAATGGAATCAAAACGCGGACATTCTCCAAGTAAACGGTTCAATTGTGAAATGATAAGGATGCAGAAGAAAAGAGGTATTAAACTCTGCAGAATTGTACGAAAGATTTCATAAAACTATTGGTGATTTTCTGAGAGAAAGGAAGTTTATAGGACAATGCTTGGAGACCCTCTCACACAGAATGAAACTGGTGTGTTTAGGAACGGTGTAGTGAGAAAATACAAAAGGAAACAATAAATTAAAATACATACAGAAAACTGATTGTGAACTTTAAATCACACAACAGCCTCTGAAGATTCTGCCAACTCTAGTTTTTGTAAAAACTATGAAAGAAAGTTCCTTGCCTTACAGAATTATTATTTGCATTTGTGTGGTTTTTCTACAGTCAATGAAAGTTGACAGTTTAATGAGGTGGGCAGGTAGTGGGGGCTGTTGAAACGGCATAACAGGAGGCCTATAGGCCTATTCGCAGCTGCCCTTCGTGCCTGGGGGCCATCTCCCCCGAAAACCATGTTGTGGTGACAGTGAAACCCTTAATATGAAAAGGGTCACACAGGGCAAAGTCTGTCTTAGCCTGGTTAGAAGTGCTGTTCGGTTATGTGGACGGCAGAATGAGGAGAGTGAAGAGATATCTGCTTCAGGTAGACATTCGTTCCGATTATCTTCTAACTGCCACAACAGCAGAACTGCAATTTGTACAGCAGTCATCGCACGAACGTCTGGGTTGGTTACAATGTCTGGAAAGGGCTTAGAAACGAAGGGTATTCTGCTCTGAGGATATAAAAACCGTCAGCCACAACCATGTTTATATTAGTTTATTGCTACATGTTTCGGCCTCTGTGGAAGGCCAACATCAGGCAATGCACAAAATACATAAAGAGTGTTTATACACAGCCCATCAGAATGGCACTTTTTTCACAGGACTGAGATCTCAAGTTTACATCACATAGGTTTTCACACATACAAGCCGAAACTATATAGACAGAAGTCAAACGCGTGTATTAAAATATAATATAAATTATATTAAGATCCTTCTCCAGTACTTCAAAGGCGAAAGTGAATTTCTTCAGGAATAAAATAAGCCTCTCTTCTACGATGTGAAGCCAAGTAGATTGATAGAAATTGACGACATCCACCATAACCTTCTTTTACTCTGACGAGGCAACCAGCAGCTTTCTTCGACACGTTGGCACTACAGGGCATTACATCCCAGAAGCCGGTGTCCTTCATAGTGTTCACCAATAGAACCTGAAACTTTACCTACAACTGTGTCCATATGTGTCTGATAGACCTGTTTATACTCCCAGTTTGGCGTCGTCTTTGCACTTTCTCTTATGTCCTTCTATATTTCGTACGGAAAGGTCATTGCTAGACCGGTGGAATAATGCCAATGAGGTGTTGGTCATACAGCGGTGCGTGATAGGTGTTACATGCTCTGTGGTACAAGGCACAGCATAACTTTTTCAGCGCTCATTCATAAGCCTTTTCGCAGTAGCACGAAAACCGGCCTGTCCAGTTGCCACATACACATTCTACGACCATTACAGACGCCTTCTGCCTTATGCAATTTCAGGCTTAACGAAATTTTAAAAAAGTAAAAAATTAAATAATTACATTTTTGAAACGCGCCACGGATTTTTGTTTGCTGGAACGAAAGCGCAATGAGATGAGACGACGGTGGCTGAAGAATATTGCAGGGCGGTCATGCTGCTGCAAGTCAGTTTCCAGTGTGTTGAAGTTTGGATTTCAGCTAAACTCAGTTGTGTATGTACGATCGTATGTGTGCTCAGTTCCTACTTGCGTAAATTTCGACTTGCGGCGGATCAATCGGAACGTAACTATTGCCTAAGTCGGGGAGTGTCTGTACACTTCTACCGCCACACAGGCAAAGTAGAAGTTTTCATTGTGCACGCCAGGAAGGCATGTGGGTGAGGGCAGATACAGCTTCACTCATTAACCTTGGCACTATATGGAGGTGAGTCGTCAGCTTCACGCTCCAGCCACTTACATCCATGGATACCCTGATACCAGTTAATTTGGAGACTGGATGAGGATCAGAACCGGTGATCTGTGCTTCAGGCCTATTGCCTCAAATGATGAATTCAGTGACGTAGCATTCCATCCTGTTTTCTGCGTGGTCCGCGGCCTTACCGGGGCTTGAATGAATGAATGAATGAATGAATGAATGAATGAATGAATGAATGAATGAATGAATGGATTAGGGGTACTTTTAAAGAATGCCATCCCGTTGTGTTGTTAAGAGTACAAAAAATAAATCAATATCTGTTCATAACAAAACTAAATTCTATTTTTATATAGAACTGCGTGTTTCGACCTACCTCAAGTCAGCCTCAGGTTCACAGCTGGTCTTCAAAACATATTAAGGAAGATGTACATATTATGTCCATGTTAAGTGGGTCCCTGTCACCACGGCATGGCGCGTCCTCGGGTTGCGGATGGAGGAACGGCCTCCAGGTATGGAGGGTAGCTGCGAATACATTGAATAAGCAGTCGCGGACAGCCGACAAGGGGTGGTCCTCCAGCTTGGGGGTTGGGCGAGGTGCTAACAACTCCTCACCGTAAAAAATTATGATGTTACGAAACAGCCTACAAAGCCTCGGACCTGGACCGATTCTTTGGTACGACCCCAGCTACGGAAAAAGGATATGAGTTTTGGAACATGGAATGTGAGGAGCATGTATAGGCCAGGGTCACTTACGACAGTGGCCAGGGAATTAGCTAAGTACAAGTTAGATTTAGTGGGTGTACAGGAGGTTAGGTGGGACAAAGAAGGGACTGTAAGAGCCGGGGAGTATACTTTTTTCTATGGCAAAGGGCAGGAAAATCATCAATTGGGAACAGGTTTTTTTGTGCACCAGAGAATGGTATCAGCAATCAAGAGAGTGGAGTTTGTTAGTGCTAGGATGTCATACATAGTGCTGAGAGGCCGCTGGTGTAATATCATTGTTCTGAATGCGCATGCACCAACGGAAGAGAAGGGTGATGATTCAAAGGACAGCTTCTATGAGGAATTAGAAGGGGTTTTTGATCATTTTCCTAAATACCATATGAAAATTCTGTTAGGAGATTTTAATGCAAAAGTGGGGAGAGAGGATATTTTCAAACCGACTATTGGGAATGAGAGTTTACATCAGGATAGCAACGATAATGGTGTTAGAGTAGTAAACTTTGCCACATCAAAGAATCTAGTTGTTAAGAGCACTATGTTTCCGCACCGAAATATTCATAAATACACCTGGACCTCTCCTGATGGGAAGACTCACAATCAAATCGATCACATATTGATAGATAGGAGACGGCATTCCAGTATACTCGATGTGCGATCTTTCAGGGGAGCTGACTGTGATACTGATCACTATCTGGTGGTTGCGAAAGTTAGGGAAAGACTGGCAGTAAGTAAACAAGCAGCACAGAAGTTTGATGTAGAGAGATTTAATCTCAAGAAGCTAAGTGAACTAGAGGCTAGGAAACAGTATCAGCTTAAGATCTCAAACAGGTTTGCAGCTCTGGAAAACTTAAATGTTAGTGAGGACATGAATAGGGCTTGGGAAAACATTAAAGAGAATATCAAAATCTCGGCTCAAGAGAGTCTAGGTCTACACGAACGGAAGCAGCATAAACCATGGTTTGATGCAGAATGTGCAGAATTTTTAGATAAAAGGAAGCAGGCTAAAATTCAGTGGTTACAGAATCCAAACCAAAATAATGGAGATAATCTGCACAACGTAAGACGTGAAGCTAGTAGACATTTCAGGCACAAAAAGAAGGAATATCTGAAAGCTAAAATTAATGAAATTGAAACAAACAGTAAGAAGAAGAATATAAGAGACTTGTATAGGGGTATCAATGAGTTTAAGAGGGGGTACCAGCCTAGAAGTAATGTAGTAAAGGATGAGAAGGGTGACCTGGTTGCAGACTCCCACAGTATTTTGGCTAGGTGGAGGAATCATTTCTCCCAGCTGTTGAATATACACGGGGTTAATGATGTTAGGCAGATTGAAGTACACACAGCAGAGCCACTAGTGCCTGAGCCCAGTGCCTTTGAGGTTGAGATGGCTATTGGAAAACTAAAAAGCCACAAATCACCAGGTATTGATCAGATTCCAGCAGAATTGATTAAAGCAGGGGGNGAATTTCTTGACTAGCTGATAAACTGTTAGCTTCTCAAGAAGGCCTCTGCTCCATGGAATTAGTTAATTAGTGACATTTTTGTATGAGGTTTCTTGGAAAGCAGGATTTAAAATTTCCATGCAAATTCAAATTTATGTTGCAAAATGTGCTATTCGTTCTGACAGTGAAGCAGATAACTACGATAAATTATAATGTTGTCTGCTTTTTGGCAATGTCAATTACGAAAGGGCTTGGAAGTCTCTGCAGATGAGAGTCTGGAGTTTTCTTACAGTGATGAATATGTAAGTACAGAAAATAGAAATTAAAGTGTTTCCTGAATCTTCTGCTAACTGCGTATAAAGAGATGGGGTTGAAACAACAATTTGCGAAGAGCATGTAGTAAGTTATTTTGTCAATGCATCGGTACGTTACTTCCCAGATGTCAAGCACGAGCCATCTATACAGTACTCGCCACAAGTGCTGGGGGATGTAGCTGACGATGAACACAGCTATAAGTGCAGTCAACACGTTGGCACTCCTGTTGCGGATCAGGTCCTGTCCACTACGTTGCAATGCAGACGGCAAGTACCGCGAACTCTCTCTGAGACTGTTGGCAGTCAGAACATTAAACCACACCATTATGCAAGGGAGTACCACACAGTAGAGCACGAACTCTGATAAGGTCACAATCTGGGCTGTGTGTCCCTCACCGTACATGAAGCACTTGCCAGAGGTAAACTTCAGAACAAAACTGTATGGCAGTGCAAGTGCAATGGCTAGAACCCAGACAGCAAGAATGTACAGTATGGTACGTGCACGATTTGACACTTTACAGTACTCGCATGAGTGCACACTGAATGGAGATCTGGTTGCACCGTAGCGTAGAATGCTAAGTCCCACCACTGATAATGCACTGAGAGCAACAGACAGAGGGCGGAGTGTGATGTATAACTTGCACAAGTACTCGTTCTTATGAAAATACTGAACGTAGTAATGGGCGAAATAGAAAACGGGCACATTCAAAACGATGGACAAAATATCTGCAACAGCAAGATTGAATATCATGACATTAGCAGAAGTCCAAAATTGTCGATTACGAATGAATAAGAACAAAAGGACGCCATTCCAGACGATCCCCACTGCGACGATAACACAGTATACTGCAGGGTCCACATACCTTCGGAAAACTTCAAGCACCTTTACTTTCATAAACACATCAGAAATTTCACCATGCCTGTGTTTTGCTTTGAGCAATTCACTTTCCCAGTTTTCAAACGTAAGTATGTAGTCAACCGAGGAAGAATCAAATATGACACTCAAATTGTACATTTTTAAAGTCAGGCTAAGGTCCTGAATGGTCTGAACCACTGATTCTAACTGTTTTAAATATTTGCCAAAATAGTGCAATGCCATTTCTCCCATGTCATATTCACGTGCATTAATGAATAACGTGCTGATATTTTGAACTTTGGAATTTAGTGATTCCAGAATAGATACATTTAGAGTTAAAGTGACAATATTGTTTAGTGCCTCTACATAAGGTTTCATTGCATCCAGGTTCTGAATGCAGGACTCCGCTTGTGAATCCTTATTTGACATGTTGTGGATGAAGGTACGTGTCCCATTGCTAGTGTCCAATGACGTCTCTTGATTGCGTGCTTTCATGCACTTGTGCAGGTGTTTCAAGACATTGTCACTACTGTACGTAGCAAAAATACCCAAAAAGTCTGGTGCGGTATTGACTGCTGCTTCACGTGTTTTATTGAGATCATAGTTCTGAAAATTTTGGTGTCCCTGTGTTTCATTCAGTGGTGTGACGCAGTTATATTTTTGCATATGTTTCGACAAGTTCTCGAATGCTGAAATAATCAGACTGCACTTCGGTGTTTGAGGGGAGTTTGTCGAAGTCCAGGTTTCATTTACTTCATTGTCATTATATAAGCGTCTGTTGCATGAATCGATGGATGCCGTTGTCGTGTCAGGTTGGCTGAAATTTGAACTTCTTAAGTTACAGTCCGTGACAGGCATTGGTTGATGATCCCTAGGCAAGTAGATAACTATGAAGACCACCTGCGGAACATATGATATTGAAAACACCATTAGAGGTCTAAGTGAGCTAAAAGCAAGAATTTATTATGTAGAGTACAAAGTTTTTTTCTCGCATTGTACCTTCGTGTGAAATAATTTTTCTTAAACCTTTGAAGCATGCAGTATAGCCAAAAAATATCGGATGTTTAAAAACTCATTTTCTACTCCAAGCAGAATATAACGTGTCTGCATTACAAAGACCAATCAGAAGAAGTCTGCCCTATAGGTTTAGTTACTAAAGGTCATGTTTTTAGGTTAGAGGTAACTTACACAAAAAATGCGTAACGTTGAAGGAAGTGACGACTTACCATGACCTGTGACCTGTATAACATGGCGGTGAGCGTTGTTAACTAAATTACGGCTAACCTTCTGGTTCATTTAAGATGCGTCTGGTGTAAGATGCAAAACCTTTATTGCTCTGTTGATGTCAGACATTTTGAATGTACTGAAAAAATAAGGGGATTTTATAAGTTTTAAGTACATAAGGATGTTTATTCTTATAGTAGGCCTCTTAAGATTGGGTATCAATAAGATCACAACAAGAAGGAATTTTCTTAGAAGCAGGTTCTGAAGTAGAGTTATGATTGCTGAAGAAGAAAGATGCATAGGCTTGTCTGCTGTTTTCCTAGTTTCAACAACTTACGAAATCGCCGTCCTTGAATTTATTCGTGGAAGAGAGACATGAAACCCAAGTTACATTTGACCTGAGACACTTGTCCTGAAAGGTTCTTTTTCAGTCCTTTAAATTATGTAGTTTTTCTGGAAAACTAGGAATGGATTCAATAGTCCATACTGCACTTAGCTGGCTGCAAGAGCTTTAGTCATTTTCTCTATGCGATATGTTGCCTACCAAAATCCATTGGAATTTACTTAGATATTTTCTTTACCGTCGTCTCTCCTCTTCTTAAACTTAATACGCTACTTAAAGTGGGTAATACATTTCAGACTACTTCCTGGCAGGTAATACTGTATTATGCAGGGTAAATCCGTTGATAGTAAATGTGTCAATAATTTACTCTGTATTCATGTTCACAAAATGAAGACGTAACTCACCAATATTTGTCATCTCTTCTTTGTTAACGTATTCGGCTTTCTTTTTCTCTCTTTTCCCCCTCTTTAGGCTCAAAAGCTTTACGAGATTTTGAGCTATATACTGAAGCCGATTTATGGTGATTGTAAAACATAATCGTTCTGAAATGCAACCGTGTTGTAGTGAGCAACAACAGTTGATATAAAATTGTAATACAATAAATGCTAACTGAATCCCTTTAAATTATTCTGAAAGGGCTCTTCGACGATCCATGTTCGTGCCAAAATGGCGTAAGGTTTCATGGCTTCAGTACATCATTGACAGATGATGTCAGGATAAGAATACTTTGTGACTGGGTGTTTAGCTCCCTAAACTAACCATTTTCAGCTTTGTGCAAGTTTAATTTACATCTTCTATCTATATCCGTATAGCTAACAAGAGTAAGACAATGCGTCCAAGCGTCGTCCTTTTCCTTAATTTGTGCAAATGGACTGAGGATCGGCCTGCACGCAACAAGAGGATGCGTCCGTGGTTACCCTACATGAGATCAGTGCAGACGATGCCGCTTTCGAAAGGTATAAAACCGTAAATGCCTTAATATGGACACTGTGGTTTGAAATTTGTAATTCACTATTAAAATAACGCAAGATAGGATCTTTATTTATAATTGAAACTTCATGTGTATAGGTTTTCTTGTATATATGCTTGTCTTCTGGAATGTTACGCTGTGTATGTGGCAGTTTAACATATCCTGGTGTTTCGAAGCAAAGTCAGAATATGTTAAATTGGCTACCGCGCAGTTTAACATCCCAAATACCAGAATCCTCAACAGCGTCGCTGTGGAATCCTCAGATCTCAGTTTAATATTGATACAGATTTCTATTCGGATTAATTCCTAAATGGTTTCCGTAAGATAATTAGTTAAGAAACTGGGGCACCTACTGAAGATATAATTGATATGTTATGATATATTTATTAACTGCAATTGGGTTTTCACCTGGTGGCAGTGGTCCGTACACTATACATAAAGAAAAAAGAAACAACTGTATACATAAGGAGAAACAATACACAATACAATACAAAAACTCACGGCAGACGGTTTGTACCGTAAAGGGCATACGTAACAGTAACTAATGCTGGTCGCTTTCCTGACTGGCCCTAATCTTAGCATATGAACGGTGTCTTTGTGGCTCTCCGGAAACACCGTCACTTGAAGTCAGAAATTGCGGTCGCAGTTACAGCAGTATTTCCTGATTTTGAAGTACGATGCAGATAGAATTCAGCCAAACCGGACGTATCCTGGCTAGTCTGATTCTTAAATATTCTGTCAAAAATGTGCTTCATTCAGTGAATATTTAGCCTACTTAGGCTGGTCTTTTTATGTTGGAACCTGAGTCCTTCAAAGTCTGCCTGTATATTTGTAAGATGCTGGACACACCCATTGATATTAATTTTACTATTAAGTTTTGCACCCCCCAATTTTTAGAAACGAAGGTTTTATAATCCAGGCTTGTACATCAACTAGGAAATGCTTCTACCAGGAATTTGATTATAGTTTCGATTTGAATTTGACCCGTTGTTTTTACTTCGTAGACTGTAAACAGCCACGGCAGAAAGGTTGTATTTAAAGTGAACAGTCACCGAACTTTGCATTAGACTAATTAGTACATGTGATTTGTATTTTACAGGCTCCGGATTCGATTCTCGGTACGGAGACTAATAGTTCTAATTGGGGGGGGGGGGGTTGCTTTCTTACTTTATTCGCGCAGTTGTTGGTACACTTCATTAAAACAGACCACAGGCTGTTTTCCATACATATTTCTCAATTTGTCTTTCACAGACATTCCGTTGTCCGGCGCTGTATAAGGTATATAGTGAGAAAGAGCCGATAATATAAAAAGAAACACTCAAAAAGTACAAAAATAACATCCCTACATTTAGGATAATCCACAGACAGAGACCCTATGGAACACGAACAATAAATTCGTTGTGGTCTGTATTGAGACGAGACCTATTACATGAAGCGAGGACATATCTCTGTTCTATTTTAATGTTATTAGTCTCCGTATAATTTTATATTAAAATGTATTTAATTCCTGTCAACCCTTTGTCTTGCTTTATATTAATAATAATAGAAATAATATTAATAATAAAAATATCACAGTAAGGCACAGCGAATTTCCACGGCGAGTGTCGCGCGTACGTGTAAATTCTTATAATTCTCTGATTTCCGAAATTTCCAAGTGTGGCCGCCACATAACATTTGACATGATTGCTCTGACCTTACTTACTCTGTTGGCCTTCCGACGGACTGTTCGTTTGTATTCACACCTTTCATATTTTACATTATTATTAGTCCAGGAGTTAGGCCACTTTATGACGGAAAGGCTTCAAAATCCTTGTAAGAGTACAGCGTTGGGTGTAGTTCAAGGCGCAGCATGACGCCAGCGTTCTTCATTTTGAGCCTGCTTCCTACAGGCTGAAAACATTACCTAAAGAACTTACCAGTATTATGTATGGCTCGATGTCAACGTAATGTAACACTGGGTCAACAACCAGCACGTTAGTATTATTTAAAACACTATGCGAAGGCAGAAGAAAAGCCGCGAAACTTCTGAAGCCCTTGCAGCGCAGTAAGAACCTGTTCTATGTACGTGCTTTGGCTCAAGCTGGACTGCCAACTGTTGGAATCGGAAGTCGTACGCACTGACTCAAGCGGAAGTATTAACATTTCCATCTGTCATTCACTTAGCTCGTTTATCTCATTGATGACAAATAAATGACATATGCGCTAGACCTCAAGAGTCTGGAAATGTAAGAGCAACGTAAGTTTATTGGCTCGAGGAAGCTTCGCGACTGTTAATGTAAATATTTTTATTATTTGAAATGTGAAGTGCTGAAGAATCTGTAATTGGTTTTGATGTTTTCTTTTTAACATCACGCTCATTATAAAACAGAAAATTTCTTTTGGAAGTACCTCAGGGTGTGATGACAGGGGTTTCCTCCCACAAAACCTAACACTTGATGACACCTCTGCTATAAATATGGGAGGAGTTTTTCATTTACTTAATTCTTCGCGCGGTTCGCTTTATAGCCTGAAACTAGATAACAGGGTTTGTACAAAACTGTATGCTGTAGCTTCATTTGTTTCTTACGAATGTTTTTACATTGCAGTAATCTCCGGAATAAGTTAGATTAATACCGTCGGAGAAGTGATGTTGGTCGAGAGTTTATCGATATCTGAACGAAGTAGATTTGCAGATCTGTTAATATTTTGAAAAAAAAAAACAATAGCGGAACTTCTAGGAATGGTGTACGCCCTTCCTAAAGTCTCTCCCTTTTTAACGCCTACACCACCTTCCCATATTCTGCACCGTCTTCCTGCAAACGGGGTTACCTTACCTAGGTACGGCAATACAGCTATTGTGTTTCCACTGAAAAAGATTTAATTTAAGATAAGACAGTAGGTGCCTTCAGAGTTTGGTATCCTACCAGACTCCGCGATGTATAACCTGAAGAAAACAACCAAAATCTTCTCTGCTGTGAAAATACGAAACATCGCATATGAAAGTCGTAACGTACACGTCTCTTCAAGACCGATACGTAGAGCTGATGTAAGATGCATTAAGAATGTAGGTAGAATGCTGGAGATAGTAAAACTTAGGCAGGAATTTTGGTTTGGGACTCTTATGGCTAGCGGTCATTAAAAGATGGAGAGGTACAAGCAGAAATGTTAATATTACTGGAGGATCCCGAAACGCGGAAATAGCGACATTTCAGTTAATTTTGTGTAGATATGAAGGTTGATACATATAGAAATACATTACACACATTTGCGAGGTCAATCCTGATTTGTCCGAGCATGTATGAACAAATACTAGGGTTGGGGCTCTCCGTGGTAACACCTTACAACGTCGCGGTCCATTAGTTAGTAAAGTGGAAGAATAAGTTGTCTGCACAAGCCATGAAGGCATAAAGAGGAAGTGGTGGATGTGTAACTTCGCTCATTCTTAGACCCTGCACTGCATTGAGGCACAAATCTCGACCAGCAGTCCGGCTATCTTGTCGTTTTCTCGAGTTCTAGAGGTAATTTGCTGGGTATTACCTGAACTTAGGCCACGATATTTTGTTCTCCTTCCCTTAAAATTAACTGAAGCATTGGAAGATCACAAACGACTTTTTTTGAGCACAGCGCAGTGTCGCAGTTGAGTGTGCAAGCATTCCTGTAATAGTAGCGTATTAGAGAGTCACGGTTCAGTGGCTAAGTTCTTATGCCGTGTATTCGCCGGCTGCAGGCGGTTAGACCTGGTAGCCAAATAATATTTCCTGTATTTAACATTTCGGTCGGTTGTCAAGCCTTGGTTAATAGTAATATAATATTAAGAAAGATGTCTAACAATGAGGATGCAATAGGGTGGACATGTAACACGCACAGAAACAGTTCAGAATCACGTACAAAATTTTAATCCGAAAAGTTAAAGGAAGAAAGCACGTGTAAGGAGGTATAGATGAGAAGACTATGATTAACTTTATTTTAAGGAGAAAGCGTGTATTGTATTTATCTGTTTGAAGATATAGACCTGTGGCAAAATTCTGTGAACATGGAAATGGACCTTCAGGTCTCACGAAGCACTAGTAATAGCCTAGCTGGCTGTCGTGTGAAACAATGCTGTCTTTTCAAGGAGGACTTTGCTGCACATAACTACTGGGGTATCAACTGCAGGTTACACTTACTGACATCCAGGTTATTTGACCTTCTACATGTTTGAGTGGAGCACGAGTATTAGGGATAACCGTCGAGTCAATCAGCTACATAAATATCTAAAATGGATCACTGCTGCATAATAACAACATGTCTAGGGATGTTAATCGTAATAAAACTCGAAATTTCAAAATTGCTAAAACGGAATACTTATCAGCATCCTGAACCACTGCAGCCATCTCTGTGACTGCTAAAATTAAAACACATCTGTGTTCACATACGTGTAGTTATGGAAAAGTAGACAGAACTCTGAACCATTCATTTAATTTTTACTTGTATTCGTCGTGTTCCACCATAGTATACAACTTTAATTTTTTGTACTGTAATGGTTACATTAAATTACGAATTTATTTTCTTAATTCTACTTAAAATTAATGCGAATAGGATAGTACATTAAATGGCATAATTCGTCACTGACGTCAGTCTTACAGGTTATATGCGTGACTTGAAAACACAAGTCGGCTAGATAAACATCACAAGAACTTTACACAGTCATACAAAAATAAGTATGCAAATGGTATAGAAGTCGTTTCCAAGGAAGGGGAATGCTTTCGATCTACACAAGGTTCTCTTAGAAGATCCTCTGGCACTGCCAGTAGGTCGGGGCGGTAATTACAAAGCTTCTTCAAATAAAACCCTTTCGGGGATTTCTGTGGACGACGGGGCAGAAGACACGAAAAATATAATCCACGGGAGATGAAGCAGGCCGTCAACTGACGCCAGTCGATGGATCCCGTCCGCTGCAACCAGTGTGGTGCCTCAGCCCCGACGTCTTTGATCGACCCAAATGTACGACACTCTGACCCTTTCTTGTGGGGACCGAACACGTGGAAGTCAAATGGTGAGATACCTGGGCTACGAATGGGGGGGGGGGGTGATTTCAGTGTGCCGTGGCCAGTGCGAGTCCCATGGGGATGGAATTGCCATGCAACAAGATCAACTGCCCATGTATTGCCTTATGTTGGTAATGTTACGAACGTGGCGGAGCATTCGGTGTCACCGAACACTAAACAGTTAAACGCCAACAAATTTAGGTCGAATAAAGGAGTCAAAGCCACAGTTGTGTGGTCTTTCATTCTTTCCAGCAGCAGCCCCCCAGGGGGTTGTTCACGATTCGGATCCACCAGCTGCTGTGTCGCTGAGATACCCTTCTCAGCACCTGTGAGAAACTATATTTGCTGGCGTGTACACCTCTGCCGAGAACAATTCGCTAACGCGTTTCTTTCGAGCAACCTATTAATTGTTCCTGCGAATCAGAGAAATATCACGAATGCAAATTATACCCATGAGCAGGCTATATACAGCAGACCTATAAACATACGTACCTACCAGACTGTACCGCGTCACATCCCAGCCACCATTGATCTTGAGCTTCACCGCCGTGAAAACGTCAAAGGACAGTTTGCAAAATTACATTGGCATCACTGCAGACGGTGAGTCTTTCTCAATTTTTATATTAGCAGTCCACAACTTGCAACACAATCCTGTTTCAGTTTTTAAGTTCAAATGTTTACGGAATTCCCACAGAATTTGTGCTGATTTAGAAGCGTTGTTGTTTATATAGGTCTACTTGGACTTCCTTGTCATTCAGGAGTACTGTCGTTTGAATAATTTATTTTGCAGTTGTAATAAAGTCCACATAATATTTTATTCCTGACGGCTTACAGAGCGAATAAAACAGTTCATATAAAGGGTTTTCTTTTGTGAAGACAATTTTATATACACACATATATATGAAAAATGTATGCATTTATGATCATATTATTTGTGTAAATCAGGCTTCATATATACGATTGAGTTAAGAAAATATTATGTGAATTCCACGGGAATTGAAAACACAAACGACGCAGCCCTGAAATTTATGGAGGGTGTCAGACGACGAGTTGTATTGTTAGTTGGTTACGTAACATGCCTTCTCCCGAACTGCAGGCCTTACACGCGCTCGGGTAAAGCAATTTGAGCGTCACTCTAATTACTGCGAGTGTAAATTTATTGTTGTCAGTTACACCGACTCATTTTGTTCTTGTTTAAAATTACATTTGAGATTAAATTTAATTCTTGGTGTTAATCCATGTGACGGTACAGTAATACAATCACTACCGAAAAATTCTTTATAATTTCTCACATGAAACACGATACTTGGGGTACGTGCGTAAAGCATTCCTGTCTCTAGAAGGATCTACATTGCTTTAAGAAGTGATTTTGATACAACATGTTGCTACTTCAGAGGTATCCGAGAAACAAAAACGGAGAGTGACGGACTGTCACTTCGTTACTCAAAGGGCAGTAAATTGTTTCGGTGGAGCACTCTGCGTAGTATACGAGAATTCTCAAGTTCCACTGGAGTGCCTGCTGACTAAACACTGCTTTGCGACCGCTCAAGATAGCACCCAAAAAAAACAGTAACGGACTTCAGATTTCAAATATCCTACCCCTGTTTTGGACTGATCTCAGGGATGGGATGAAAGATGTTCTGCCCATGCGTGCCCTCTCATATAAAAGGATTTGACAAAATTTTATGTTAGGTTTATGCCGACGGCCTGTTCACATATCTGACTCCTGCTGTCGGGTTGAGTCAGTCACCATGACGCAAGAAATCTGAGTCTCGGTGCGCCGTAACCCTTTCTTTTTGAAGCACCACCCAAAGAAGTAGCCGTTGAACAATTTTCGAAAGGTGCGGCTAGTCACGTAAAGTGCTAATGGGTTGAAACACGGGTTCGAGAACAGGAGATAGTACGTGATGTTGTCAAGAATCCGATATGTTAGTTCTAGCCTGTCCAAAGCGAGCGTGGTAGCAATGCGTCCCCACATGAAGAAGGGAACGTAGCTGATGGTGAAAACGACACACAGAGCAGTTACGACTTTCGCGCCTCGGTTGCGGGCGTCTTCCTGTGTCTTGTGTCGTACATCGCCCGGAATTTCCTTGGCACACTGCTTCAGTCTTCTTGCCGTCATGACAGTGAAAATAAACATTATGCCGGGCAACAGGAAACAGTACACAAGGAACTCGTGGAGGGATACCACCTTGGCAGATTTTCGACTACTCTTCTCGGCAGTACTATCCTCACAGACTTTCTCGCCCAGTGTGTCCGGCAACACGATGCTACATGCTGCGACCCAAACCACAAGAATGTAGGCGATGGTTATAACAAGTGAGGATAAGTGGCTTCGTGCTTTTAAACTGTGGAAGGCTGGTAGAGTGGCGCAGAACCTTTGTGCAGTCAGTGCGACAACGGACAGTGCGCTGGTCGAAGTGAACATACATCGCAAAGTTACGAAGAGAACGCACACCGGTTCGCTAAGTCTCACATACGAAGGGTAGTAGAAACCGAAATACTGCAGCGGTAAGTTGAATGTAAGATTTAGGACATCTACAATCACGATATTAAAAATCATTATATTGGGAGGTGTCCGTACTTCTTTCTTCTGCGCAAACATGAGTAAGAGTACTGTGTTCCATGCAAGACCTGTTAACAGGATCAGTACGTACAAGGGGGGGTCTACATAGTCACGAAATATGACAGTTGTGTCTAGCTTCTCCAGAAGCGCTTTTTGCATAATGAAGCTTTCACGCGCGCTCTTCAGGGAGCTTTGGCACTGGTTTACGCAAGGAAAGTTATTGGTCCACTCTAGAATTACTGGGTCACTGGGATTTTGTAAGAATAGAGACCTATTCAGATACTTAACAGATTCGCAAATTGTTTCTAACTTGTCCAAGTATTCCTCTGTCGCCCGTATAGACTTTAAACCGATGCTGTAGTCGTACGTGTCATAAAATAGTTCACTGAGGTTCACAGATCGTATCTGGAGTTCCTGCGGGGCAGAGGGTTTCACTGAAGTTTCATATATGACATTAAGTGCGTCGTAGGAATGTTCCATGTGCTTCAGTTCCCGGCTGCGATTCTCACACAGGTTGCTGGTGGGACACAGTTCTTGTAGCCACGCCTTTCTCTTATCTACGTAAGTCTTCATAATCTCAAGGGCAACGCGACCTCTGTCTTCGCTGCCAGAGTTGAGGTACTCGGAGATGTTGTCCCATGCTGTATCCCTCGTCTTGTTCAGAGCTTCATCCTCGTGGGCCAGGCGCTGCCGATCTGCTCCACCACTACCCCGCGCTGAAGCCACGACGAATATCACGCACAGCTGGGGGATGAGAGTGTAGTTAGATTCCGTTAACAGACGGGTACACACCTCCTGACATGATGGTCAGTCAGAAAACAATTTAGAGTGTGTGTGTGTGTATTGGGTTATTAATTTTTAACTCCTCTTCTAAGAACAGTTCGGATTTTATTGTGCTGCTATCCCACAACTTTTCCACGTACGCCCCTACACAGCTCAGGCATTTACTATATAACAGGACGGGCTTTTCTGTTCCCTGATATCAGTCTGTGTCCTGTCACTAGACATCGTGTCACAACTGTTTGCACCTCACGATCATTTTCGAATCTGTGAAGGCGAAGATTTTGCTTCAGCGCTGGATACAAATGATAATAGCTCAGAGGTGAAATTCGGGATAAAACCACAATCATTGTGGTGTTTTAAATGCGAAATTTTACGCCATGTAAACATATTTTCTGACTGATCCTCTCACAGCATGTGCCTCATGAAAGTTCAGTCCAGTAGGCATAATTATACAAAAGGAAGACGAAATGCCTTACTAGCACAAAGGCATTCAGGGTCGCAAATGGCAGACTTGATAAAGTTCTAAATATTTCATATCCGTTAAATAATAAATAATAATTTAATACCTATTCAGAACCATTTTAATATTAGCTTCTTGTGTGCATTTCTCTCCTCAAAATTATTTCAGTAGTAACTGAAGACGAAAGGTGGGGCTGCATAACAACACTTCCTGCGCGACGTGCCTAAACAGATCTTGATAACACCAGAACGTTTGAATTTTTACGTGGGTAAATGCACACACTCTGAAGCAGAGTCCTAATCGATTGCTCAAAAATGT
Organism: Coptotermes formosanus; assembly: GCA_013340265.1. Classification (NCBI taxonomy): domain Eukaryota; kingdom Metazoa; phylum Arthropoda; class Insecta; order Blattodea; family Rhinotermitidae; genus Coptotermes; species Coptotermes formosanus. The sequence goes on from BLKM01002316.1 coordinate 4,228,224, forward strand.
TTGCCATTTCAGGGCCTGCATTTTTCTGTGGGAACAAAACAACTCAAATGTGAATATTTTAATTGTAGTTGTTTTTTAGTCTGTGGGCCTATCTGTTAAGTTGCTTAAGTTCGTCTATTTTATAGTAACTCTTTCTAAATTTTCCGTCAGTTACGACAATAGGCCGACTTGCTACTCTACTTCTGTGTCATACAGTGCTAAAAATTCTGGCATATGTGGTTGTTATAAAAGACTTAAGAAGTTTCAGATTTACGTATTTCTTGAATACCAACAAACTGGGCCTACCTTTAACTGCGTCTTTACATCTTTTGTCGTTGTATTGTTCCGAAGTGAATTCCATTTATTTGTCGGCATACATCCAAACAGAGCTCACAGCAAACAGTACAACAATAAAAAATAAATAGGTACACGGGCCTGTTAATCACAATTGCTTTTCTTAATCTAATCCCATTCAGTAAACACATAAATTCAAAATACGGGCTTTTTGTGGAAACTTACTATGGCGCATACGAAAACAATAAAAAAACTTGTGCAATTTGTTTATACTGATATCACTATTGGAACTGCAAGGCAAAAAATTATTTTCAGTTTTCGCCGTTGTATTACGTAGTTCTTTCAATTTCTCTTTCGTCTAGTGATGATACCAGTTCACAAGCTTGTAAGACACGACACTTTAAGCATGACATTGATGTAACCTGCACACAGAGACCAGTGGGTTACAGTTAGTTCTGAAGTCATTAGAGTGACACGCAGGGTCTACTTTGTGGCTATGCAATTAGCGGCTCGTACGCCAAACACGGTCTTTCAGACTTTCTATTGGCAAACGAGTGGCCATAAACCTTGAAGATTCGTCAGTCTTCAATTCTTATGTTGGTCGTAATAAAACGTTTATTATTCCTTCACGCAAATTCCGTGTGGGCCGGGATAGCGTAGTCAGTACAGCGACTATGCTGTGGGTTGGACATTCCCTCTGGGAGCGAGATTTTCCGCACACGTCCAGACCGATCCTGGGACCCCACTGAGGCTCCTATACAATGGGTACCGGGTCTCTTTCCCGGGGAAAAAGCGGCCAGGGCGTAGAGTTGACCACCAACCTACATCTAGGGCCGAAGTGAAAGAAAGAGTAAAGCTATACCTCTACCCCCCCTTGAGCCTTCATGGGCTGTTCTAGGATGAACTTTACCTTTACCTTATGCAAATACCGGAAATTTATTGTAAGTCTAATTTTAAGCTTCGTGTCTCATTTTGTTACCTACTGTTGTAACTCACTTGCGAAATCGTACCCCAGGCCTTCGCTGTCCGACACGAGAGCCTTCCCCTTTGACCCAATAACTGTATTAATTGAACACCTCTGTCCTGGATGAATGTTGCTTTCCAAACCCGCCTACAGAGATCACACAACTTGTGTTTGTACAATATCAGACTAGGAACATACTAGTGCATACTACCGAGAACAAAAACAAACAGTTCAATCGCTGTAATTCCAGTTGACGAACCGACGTTATGCAGTTTGCAGTTACCGACAACGTAATTATGTCAACTGCAAACAAATACCTGTAAATAGCGCAACCAAACTTAGCGTTACCTTTCAAGCTGAAGAGTAAATATCACTTCATAAGTTTGTCAGGTTGTAATTTTATAATACGCTAAAAATAACCCCCAAAAGTACACACACACACACACAAACACACACACACACACACACACGCGCGCGCGCGCGCGCACAATCTATATATATATATATATATATATATATCTATGTCTATATTCATCCACCCACCCATCCATCCATCCATCCGTCCATCCGTATGTCTGTGCATCCTTATCTCTCACTCACAGTATACAACAAATATGTTTTTATGTAGCTGTGACATATTATACTTTCGTCTCTGTTTACACATTGTTTATTTTATAGCAATAAATAAGGCGGCAAAATAATTACCGTTAGGTAATGTTTGTTAAGCTTTTAAATACATCACGGAATATTACCTTGTTCCTTTTACCTTGAAAAATAGCGGCATGGCGTGTCGCATTTGCAGCTTCAGTTCTCTGTTTACTTTCATAGCGACGAACAAATCGTGTCATCTCGAGCCCATAACAATTATGATAAATTCCACTCAGCGTTATATTTGACACAAATATGCAGTTCTGTAAATAGCTCGTGTCTTCACAAATAATCACTCTGCCAATCCACGGCACTTGGAGGTTACCCTAAGTAATGCATGGGTACAAAACGAATGCTGAAAGCGAAGTGAACCGCTCTGGTCTCAGGAAGACTCCCAAAGCTTTTGTCTCTCCAGCAGCTTTCTGTCGTCGTCTTCACACGCTCCAGTGCGATTTTCCTCGTGAAGGTCGCTGTGGATAGTTTACGTGTGTTTCACCAATGCAACAAATCTGAATTTATAATTAGGTGTCGCAGTTTAAAGAAGGGAAAAGCTATCCTATTATAGTATGTGCCTGCGCCTGTGGCGGATGTTATAAAGCTGTGACAGGGAGTATTAGCAGGTGCAGTAGAGGGTGTCGGATGGTTACGTTTCTTATTATCAACATTTCATTTGCAGAGTTTCCTGATAAGGTGTAGTTTAGAAGTTTAAAGGTTCTTTACCGTGTGGCCCATTTTTGGGATGATAAGTGTCGACGACCCACTGGCGCGGACAACAGGCGACTGGGCTATGCGATATCGTCAGATCGTGTTACACTCAAGACGTCATGTTCGCCCGTTATAACCAACTCCGTGGAGCAGAGTTCTCCTTCCTAACCTGATAGTTACTCAGTCAATAAACATGTCTCATGCAATCCGAATATTCCTTAGTGTGTTCACGTGATCTTGCCCCAGACGAATCCAGTCCAAATAATTATATCCTGCTGCTTTAACATAATTTTAATATTATACTATCATCGACACTCCAACATACCGAGTAGTCTGTTCCTTTCAGATTTTACAACTGAAGTTCTGTTTTCGTATCTGATCTCATTAGTGCTACATGCCTTCTACTATGCCACACGATGCCAACAGCAGCTGAAGCAGAAACTTTCTTCTGCCAACAAATGAATTTTTAGACAGACAAATACACAGTAATTTAAAGTTGTTACTGGGCTTAATTAACCTTTTAAAGCCCAGCGGTAACTTTACATACCACCAGGTTTAACATTAAAAAATTCTACGTGGTGCCCACATTGCGTTTATGTGTTTTGTACGGATCTCAGAACAAACAGCAACTTTTGCCTTATAAAACATTAAGATACTGGTTTTTATAACCGAAGTGGAGAGTGTTTACAGCGCGGTACGCACTTAGTCCTTATATAAAACAGATACGCTTCGTCTTTAAAGTGTTAAGTACCACAGTATGAAGACATGTGAGGAAGTGCAGTACAGAACCATGCATACTTGATCTGGAAGTGAGTGAAGTTGATATTTGCTGGAGAGGAGGTGCGATGGATTCCAGAACCGGTCTAGACACGACAGCACAGAGATAAAGCTGTCCTTGCTGGGGATCGAATCACGCCCACCAGTTAGCCTAGTCACTACCGTGACTGAGCTAACCTAACTTCTTTTGTAGACAGATAATTTTATAAAATTACAGCGTGTAATTATTGATTTAAGTTTGTTTGCGGTCTATTAGAAGTATCATAGCGTTCCAAAGGCGGTCGAAGAGCACTTGGATATAGGCCTATGAAAGATATTCGGGAAACTATACCATCAGGTTTATTGGAAGGGAAGAAAGGGTGTGTTATAAGATATCTGTCTCACTGTATTAAACGTTGTCCAATCATGAAGTCCGATATATTTTGGGCATTCATTTTTATGCCTAAATTAGTCTTCTCACGTCTCACATCATAAGGAAAAGAAAGATGCCCTCAGTCGCTGCTTAGTGAAATACCGCCTCTTACATATTTTCAACGACAGACTGGAGATTAGCGTCCTTGCATTCTGATTCGTAATAGCTGGATAATTACTTGACCAGCAAAGCGACAATGGGGTTTTCAAGGACTTTACCCCCTGGAGCTGCTTTTACAAGCAGTGCTGTCCATTGTTGCCTTAATGTATTTGTTTTGGGGGATAACTAATCCAAAAGCTTACAGTCTGTGGACTGTTAAATTCAACCCAGATGTAGCTAGTCGATCTCAAAACTCACTTCCTATAGTTCATGTTTATGCATAGTTAAAGACACTATCTGCATTAAATATGCATATCTTCGCGCACGACTTCAATTTTTGCACACAGACGATTTTGTGTAAACACATTTATTACTACACGATGTCAGTAAGGGATTTAAAACTATACAGTTCAATTTGTAGAAACAAGGCGCGTACGTTACACCGTTATGTTTCATTTCAGTGGGTGGAGCCGCGTCTTCAGTAGCGAAAAACAGCAGTAAGGAGAGGGTAAGGTGATAACTGTAAATCATATTATGACGTAACAGGAAGGGTATGGCGCTAGCTGCTTGTTGTGACCGATAACGTGGTATATGGTGGTGATGCAACTTCTGGCAACCAAACTGATTGAGGCTTAGAAGGCATCTGTCGCTCTGAATCATCATGCCACCAACGCTCCCTGATAACTTATTCGTGTATCACCGACACTAAGCAATTAAAGCCGTCTTTAAACAAAAACGCTTTAAAAAGGTATAATTCAAGTTGTGACCAGTGTCGGTCCATAACAAACCTGTGGCTTTAAACAGGCGGCGACACAAAGCAGCACAAACACCTATGTTCCAATATCGACATTCTTATAGCATCTACAGAAAATATGCGTATTAAGAAAACAGAAGTAGTGCATTTTCCACACTAAGTTTAGGAAAGAATATAACCATTTGAGAACCGAATTTAACCTGAATTCTATTTAAAAATTCAATTCCTTGCGCAATAAACACACCCCGTCTACGTTACAAAAACCAGTCGGTTTTAATTCTGTGCAGGGAAATAGTCTGTGTTGTGGGAATCATATGACACGCATCAACATATTCTGTGGGCGGAATCCAGGATTTTTTAATCTGATACTTGGTGGTACTGGGCTTTAAAGTTTTAAGGGCACTTTAGATTCAGTTTAACCCTTTACAACGTGCAGTTATATTTAAAAATATTTAGAAACTGAATTTTTTTACTTTAGAGATTGTATAATGCGCCTCAATTACAGAGACTTCTTTAGAGAAATAATCGCTATTTATTGCGAAAATCAGCAATATCCATGCACCTGTTACCTAGAAAAATGCGAACTTTTGTTCTTTAATGTTAAAGCAGATGGTATATACGTAACCACCTTGCTCTAAAAGATTAATTTAATTTTGAGTTTAAATGGGTTCCGCAGTATATACACAGCGGCAAATAAGCTTCGCATCGAGGTCTCCGTTCTTCTGGGATGTAATGATGCGTCTCTAGGTGACCGACGTTTCGAGGCATCATGGCGATCACATCCTCGAGGGTCGAAATGACCACATTCTTCATTGGACATTAAACCCTTGAGAATGAAACCACGATGATGCCTCGAAACGTCGGGCACCAATCGGTCAGTGACGCGGCACCACAAGTCAGAAGAAAGGAAATTCGACCGCAGCGCTGCGAAAGAGGAAAACTCGTTTAAGTTTCGCGGCCGAAAACAAATATTTGCTCTTAACAAAACTAGACAGGAACATACCCTTCTAAAAATCCTCTGATTACACGAGGATTATGCAGTGTCAATTTCAGTTATTTTTCTTTAGTGGTATTTCACATACTTGGGGGAAACTGCCATTTATGTATGGACAGGACTAATCTCAATGGGTAAAACATTGTACAGAATGTTCATCGTCCGCAGGACTTACACTAACCATAATGCACATTCCGGGAAGCATGACGTCATCCAGGAACACCCCTGCGTGTTCACAACTTCCGGTGGCTACGCTGTGTACTTCCGCAGAGAATGTATCTGCAACCTGTGAATAAACCGCAGAAATAAAAATATTTGTGGTTAAAATTGGGCACTTTGTGTGCATGCAAAATTTTGTCACTCGTCCAGGGACTGCACACAGATCCCCCGCTTCACATATCCAAAATAAATAAATAACATCCGTATAAATGTACAGACACTCCTCGACGCAATTTCAAGTTACGCAGTTTCAGACACGCCATTTATAAAAAGTATAATGAATTTGAAGTAATAGCATTTTTTAAACGCGCATCGGATTTTTCCTTGAGGGAATGAAAATCGCAATGAGACGAAAGTGGCGGAAGCATACTGCTGGGCGATAACACGGGCAGCACAGTGGTCACGCTGCGGCCGATCAGGTTCCGGAGTGTTGAAGTTGGAATTCAACTGGGCTCAGCTGTATATAGACAAAGGATCTAGTTGACCAATCGTACACTCCATCCCGACTTGCGCAAAACTCAGCTTCTACCGGAACTTCCTGGATGTGACGACTGCGTACGTCGGGGAATGTCTGTGTGTACAGATATTTCGTAAAGCTGGTATCCTAACGCCCCAGTTCTCCAGGACAAATCTAAGACAATCAAACCGTTGATAGAATAAAGCGATTCCACAGATCTTCGTCTTTCGACATCTGTGTACTCGGATAGACAATATTTCTAAGTAATTATGTTGTCCTTCTTTATTCACGTAGAGAGGCCGATGCCTTTGATACAAACAGTGCTTCTATCAAGCGTGAGTTAACACGTTTACGCTGATGACCTTTCTGTCGGGAAATTCATGATTTCACCTAAACTGTAAATTGTGGAAGAGTGGTTTTTGGTACGAAGAAGCTTCAGAGCTATCGCTAAATTTAACCCGCTTTAAATGTGTACTTCACGTGGCGAAAGTGCGTAGCAGATCGGAAGTGGCCTTACAATTGACCTGTAGGAAATGTAGGCCTATACGTTGTTATGTTATGTTATGTTATGTATGTATGTATGTATGTATGTATGTATGTATGTATGTATGTTGTATGGATGTATGTATGTATGTATGTAATGTAATGTATGTCTGTATGTATGCATGCATGCATGCATGCATGTGTGTATATATGTATGTATCTACGCATGCATCTGTGTATATGTAAGCATGTATGTATGTATGTATGTATGTATGTATGTATGTATGTATGTGTGTGTGTATGTATGTATGTATGTATGTATGTATGTATGTATGTATGTATGTATAAACTGTTGTTCTTGTGCTCCTCGTTTCCTCCAGCGGACGTAATAGAGAGCACCAAAAACATACAAATTACTTCGTCCTGGTAACAACATACAGTCTGCTGTACTCATGGCTGTTACAATGATGTGCAAGCTTGCTAGAGGTCTAAAGATACGATTCAAAGCCCCACTCTTGGATTTGATTTTTATTTACATGGGTAGGGATACGCTTGAATTTCCTAATTCTAATTGTTAACACAAATCCATTGCTGAAAAGTTGGTCACATTTCAGATACCAGTATATTGTTCTTTACGCATTCAACATTTCAAAAAATATATACAACTTCATGAATTTTATACACGTCTATATTCTAAGTAATGCAGTGCCAACTATTTTACAGACTCGAAAGGACTTAAATTTCGATTTAATCTTCATGTATATTTTGTAAATCCGCCCAACAAATTTAGTGCACATTCCTTCCACCGGTCAATACCAAACTTCACCGAATTTCGTCTGGTAGTGTCGGAGATGAAACACAAGGACGCCCGGTGGACATAGAGACTGACACGGCCTTCCATTATACTTTTTTAACTTTGCACAAAGCGGCATAAAAAGTTGTTTAACTATGGAAATTAAGGACAAACAAATTTCACACCTCCTCGGCGGGCAGTACCTACGTGTCTCACCTCGAGCAGGCAGTCGCGAAGTGGTGCACAGTTCCCGACGCGGCGCGTCCACGCTGCTCCTTGAATAAAGTGATTTACGCGCAATCAGCCGGGAACAGTGTCTTACAGTACGCAGGAAGTTGTGGTATGATATCACTTCCGCGAAGCAGCTGCACGTTGGCAAATCTTGGTGTCGTTACATTTACACCCCCGCTCCTGTACTTACTGCGGTCACAAAATTTCTTAACCGCTACTGACCCCATACGGTTGGTGTAACCGAAAATTTAACCGTGGCATGAAACACGTTGGTTCCCGGCATCCAGGTCGTGAGAACCTGTTGCTGTGTTTGCAGAGGTTCTGAAACACGTTCCCGTGTGTGCGTGAGTTAAGTTCGTCGGTTCTCCAGTGTGTCTCTTGTTTACGCTTGATGGTAGAACCCAAGTATCTCTCATAAAACATCTTACTGTTGAGACAGGTTAGTACTAGTCTGATTTCCGCGAGGTGATGTCTGCATCTGCTGCAGAAAAGCAACTCTGTCACATAACCAGTTTAAATTTCTAGCACTTCACGTGTCCGATGTAATTCACCTTCGCTATTGTGGCACAAGTTTCGCAAAATGTGTAAAATTCTAAATGGACGTGTTAAAGATGACGAGGCTGCTTGATTTGACGTTGTCGCAGCGGTGTTGCTGAAGAACCATGTATTTTGGGGTTCCCCAACCAGACGCAGTGACATCCTAGAAAAGTTGAACCCTCGTTATGAGACTGTTCAACAACCGTGCTTTGTGCTGCAATAAAGTATGTTTAATATTACCTCGGTGCTAATCCCCACCATAAACACTCACAGCAGAACAGTGCCTCGGCATCACTGTAACAACAGCAGATAATGCCGTTGTTGTACAACAGTAATTTCCTTGTTCCATTCGTAGTTGTTGCAGACCCTGGTATACGACATGACAATGTACACTCTCGAATTCTACCGTGTCTTTCCGCTGTACGTTCGGGCGAAGTCGAGTCTCTGTGATGCACTTATTCACACGCATATGCATATGTCTACAGACGTCACAGGATGACCGTTCGGCGTCGGACGGCATCAGGTTGTCCTGCTTTCCCTGTGCTCCTAAAACAAGTTTACCCACTTTTCATGCCACTGCATAGTGTCATATTGTTTTCTTTACTGTGCTGTTTACAGTGCAATCGGTAGAACTTCCCAGCAGTTTGAAAATTTTGCACGTGTGATGGTCCAATCACGTTTCTTATTACCGAGCAAGCTGGCTGAAACGGTAAGGCTTTTTGACTTGTAATCGGAAGGTGTCGCGTCGGAACCTGTGCAGCGATGCCGATTATCCTGAAGTTCTTCATGGCTTACCTCAGTCCCTCCAGCCAAATTCCGGAATACTACCTCAGAGCAAGCCACAACCTATTTCTTTCGTATCCTTTCCAATTCATAATTTAAGGTTGTACTTCCATTCTGCGCTATATTCCTGTAGTCCGAGTCGTGATAGCGTTGTTGAATGAGACTGAAATAACTTTAGTTGCCGAGTCTGTATCAGCCGAATATGCGCACAGCAAAATGTTTCGGATACCAACGTTTGTACCAACTGCAGTCAGTGACCATGGACCGATACCGGTTCTCGGACCGGTGACTGAGGACAGTGAAAATTTTCGAAACTTCTCTCTCTAAATTCTGATCAGTTGGTTGGTTACTTGGTACGTTATAATAAACTCTCTGTCAACTGCGGAGGTTATTGAGCGTCGGGTGGGATATGTAGGTCTACGATTAACTGTAAATGGATAAGAGGGAAGCGGTCGTGGCTTATTTCAGTGTGTTATCCCGATACTTAGAAAGGGAACCTGAGGCAGATCACAGATTTTCTCAGTCAGGTTACATGTTGCACCGGATGAGTTCGAAACGGGTGCTTTTCTTTCTTGTACTGCAGAATGTGGATGAAAGCGATGAAATAGCCTACAGACGCTTTCACACTTAAGCAGTAGTTACGTTCCGGAGGGTCCGGCGCAAGTCGGAACTGAGTATATACATACCTACATATGGCCAACTGTACACGCCTACGTATATCGAAGAGAGTCCAGTTGAAATACAAACTCCAACACAATGGAACCTGATCGACCGCAGCATGACTACCCCGCCGCCTGTGCTATCGCCCAGCGTGCTTTTAAAAAATCTTATTATTTCAGTTTTTTGTGCGTATTTTAAAATTGCGCAAGTCTCAAATTACGTAGCTTTTGATTTCATTACGTCGGGGAGTGCCTGCCAAAAAGAAACCCCTTACGCACTTGCGACAGTATGTAAATCGTTACAGTGTGAATAGCAATTATGATAGCATAGGCTACGAATGTCAGGTCGATTACTCGGGTTGTGAACCTGAGGTCTTACGACATGACTACTGGCCTATGAACCTGAGGTCTTTATCATACGAGTTTCCCGAAAAACTAGCCTACCTTACAACAGGCCCCTTTCGCTCACGTCTGGCTGCTCCGTGTGTAGGTCCTTAAAACAGTACAGTAAACGTCACGCTTGCTGTATAACGTCTGAAGGTTTTGCAATGTCGTTTCGCAGTTGTAGGGCAATGCGTTGAAGCCATACGTGCGTTTAAATAAACCCAGAAACAGGAATTTTCCTGTAGCTGTGGGGTTTCGCAAACCGCGACGCGTGTCGAATGGATTCCCCAACACATAAATCAACGAGAAGCTGTCAGTCTTTGAAGTGGAAGTTTGCACACTTGGTCAACGGGCAATTGCTTACACTGCCCCCACTCCGATTTAGTGCGGAGGAACAGAATTCAAGGTAGAGTGTCGTTTGTTAATTCAATGAATCCTCGTAATTTATTGTGCTGTCAAATGGGAATCAAACTGTGAATGACATGTAACACAGCAGTCATTACGTACGTCAGGGGTTACGTCCCAGGTGCCAGTGTGTGCGAATTTATTTTTGAAAAAGTACGCCTACTTACAGTCGTGTACATTAAAACCTGTATATCCGACACCCTTATTAAACGGACACTTATAGGTAAATTCCCTGGTTCACGTCATAAAAGAATATTGGGCAAGTGGTCAACTTCACGCCCCGGCCTCTTCATCCCCGGATTAGAACCCCCATACCCATTGCATAGGTGGCTTTGTGGGCCCCACAGCCGGTCTGGACGTTTTTGGGGAAGAGAAAAATCTCTTGCCCGTGCCGGGATTCAAACCCCCGCCCGTCCAATCCATATCCTAATCGCTATACCGACTGCGCCCTTCGAAAGTTTTATTGTCCCAACGTTACGAATAGCATTATTGCCTCCGATAAATGGGAACTGCTGGGCGCAGAAGCAAAAACGAAAAATGCGTGCATGACTTTTACTTTCCTCTTCAAAAAATTTTGTTCCTCGTATGTATCTGAGTAAGAGCTGGTAAAAAGAACACTAAAACCGGCTGTCAACAAACTATGTTCACAATAATTTAGTGGACTACTGACATGGAAGAGTAATAAAAATGTAAGGGAATAATAAAGGAAACTGAAAATGTGTACCACTCAGTAGCAATACTGTATACAGATGTAACATGAATTTCTGACTGGTGACTGGGGTCATATATATCTGACACAGGTGCTGTGCTGTTTTGTTTATCTGCAGGTATACTGATTAAATGTAAAATAATTCAGCTCACAAGTTTCATTATGGTATAATGGATCAGTTGCTTCTACCTTGAGTGTATCAGTGACAACCTAGTCTAAACTGGCCCTGTTGAGCAACGAACTACAAACAACTGAAAAATCATTTGCAAAACTCTCCTCGGTGCTCGAAGCTTTCAGGCATGAATTCATGAAAGTTAAATGCTTCCTGTGGCTCAAGGAATGATGAAGATGTAGAAAGAAGTGGAGGTAAAAGTCCATTTGCTCTTCACCATGGAGGAGGGTGGCCAGTTTCACATGTCTTGGCCACTTTCCTCCAATATTCAATAACAGCATGCTGGATTAGTCTGGACATGGTGGCGAAAATACTAAATACTGCCGAGAGCTGATCAAACTTCGGTTGACTAGTCTGATGTCATCACTTGTTTGAGTGAGATATCTCTGTTCTTAATGAGAATTATGTTGAGTGTTTAGTATGCATATCTGCAAAATAGACTTGCAAAGTCCTTGGACACTTATGTTACTTCAGTCATTCAGCTTTGGGTATGTGCGTATGGGGCCAGTGCATGCCTAAATGATCCCCCAGCCTTCAGATCAACTTTCTAAAAAGATCATCGCTATACACAACACAACATTTATGGACACTGTGATGAAACCATCAATTGTGTTGTACTTCATGACAACCTAGGAGGCCTACTGGGTAATGAATTCAATTTCAATGTGTCACAAACATAACACATGCAAAATAACAGCATCATAATATAAAAAATACACTGTATATTGTTTTAGTGACAAGTGAATACATTTTCAGTGTCAAATATGATAATAGCAATCTATTTCTTCCAATGGTGAGTTGTGACATGTTTGTCTCCACATACTTTTCAACAAAAAGTTTAAAACATTGCCCTAAGCAGAGATAACAACATTTATCGCTCTGCCATTGTTGGAAGCAGCAGTGGCAGTGTGGCTGCTGCTCCTTTTTTTTTTGTGGGGATCAATAATGTAAAAGTGTAGGTTGTAATATCCTTTTAAGTCCGTATCAGAACATCTTCAGTTGGCAGCACTGCACCACTCACACATATAACATCCCAGGCACCTTCAACAGGATGAACAAATGAAAACAAATCCACAAGACACTTAAACTTGTATTTGCATTTTAAATAAATTCTGTGACCTTTATGGTTGAAAACTTCTACTACAGAGTCGTGAAATGTCACTCCCTACAACATACCCTTAAGAAGTCATCCTTGAATGGACATTAGTACTAACTCAGACAGTCTGTTTTGTGCGTGTGTGTTCCAGAGATATGTTTTGATTCTTGTCAGTGCTCAGAATGGCCTTTCTACAGATGCAGTAGTTGTGGGAATTGTTAAAATCAAGTTACCAAGTGGCATTGGTGTGTGAAAAATAATAAGAAAAAAGTGCTAAACTGCCAAAGATGTTGCTGGTACCTAACCATGGAATGTAATGATCATGACACAGTAGGCATTAGATAGAAGCTAAATCAAACTCACAAAGAATTGTGAGAAACCTTCCAAACATTTGTGTAACTGTATTACTGGGAGTCAAACTGTGAACATGAAGGGATGACTACAGGCTACCACAATGTACTAATACTGTCATACAGCTTTCTTACCAATTTGTAAATACCCCCAAGCCATTGTTTGATACTTCACTGTGTTTCTGAGAAAGTGAGCATAAACAAAAAACCATAAATAAAAAATGATACATACAAAGCAACAGAATACACAGGGGTTAGTCTACTACAGCGTAGCTGGCCAAAGGGTGTTCAACTGAAAATGAGAGGATGTAAATTAAGAGGTGGTGTATATTGACAAGGGGCATTAAATGAAAAAACCACAACACAAGTGGGCTGTAAAACAAGGGCTGTGTGTACTGACTTGCCATTTAATCATCTTATCTGCATGGGACACACAAAAGATGATGTCAAGTCCAGCAGCTGATGTCTATACACAGTGCTAAAAATAACTACTGACACTCATATCACAGTTTTGATTTTGTTTCATCTGTTGAGCTATACACACTATCCCATAAAGCCATGTGTTCATGTTCATAATGTTTATGCATGGTTAGTTTTTTACTGATGTCCAAGTAGTTTGTTTTGTTCTTTTCAACTGGCTGCCAAGTCACATCAACAAGTGATGTTATTTCAGGTGTGGGATTTCTGGAACAGAAATATAAACCATTTTGACAATTTCTCCACATGTTTATACCACTGCACCAAGCAAACAAATAATAAATAGAATAAAAATTTGAAGCAACAGTGACTTTACCCTGTTTTTGCAAAGTTTGTCCACAATTTCACTACTCTTGACCGTGTCTTGTATTCTGGTGAAGCTGCATCTAAATCCAAATCCGTGATAGCATTATGAAACAAGTAACCTATATCATCACCATGGCAAACACCTGCAACACATTCATTACCTAAGGACACAATTTATGTAAGAAAGATAGGCTTTCACTCACAGATTATCTAGTTTTACCTCACTGTCAAGTGTCATGGTTCTTGCAATACAAATCTGTTATAGCACAGCCTACCAGCATTTCCCATGCAGAAAAATGTGCAGGTAGTTTGCATTTTCCCACTCCCGTAGTAAGTACACTGTAACTGTGTGATGGGTGGTCATCAAGTGAAGGATCTTCCCTGTATCTGCCAGTGATTATAGTTTTGGCTTTCTGCCAGCAACACATTTTTCCCTGAGAAGGGCTTCCCTGCTTCCTAGCAAGACTTCTAGTTTCAGTTTTGACTGAGCCTATCTAACGACAGCAATATTTGACTTTCACAGACAATTTTTAATAAGGGCAACAGATTAAGTAATAAATTACTGTATTTTCAGTACCACATTACCCTCAAAATCCTGCAGTCCTGATAGCTGCTTGTACAATCCAAGACTTCCATCGAAGGAAAACTTATAAGCATACACCGGAGCGGTAGATAGTTTCGATATTAACTTCACAGATTTGTAAGTTTTATAGGTGAACCAGCTTCCAGAAATTAACTGCAATAAAAAAGGTCTCATGTTTGATGTGTACATTCGGAGTCTATAATATAAATGACTGTGATAACTGTGAAGTACACATGTGAAGTTTAGTGAGCACTGTGACACTTCGGGTTCCATAACAGATGGCAACTGAGTAGCCAAGTGTTTTTCAAGAAGGGGTTAGACACAGTGTATCACATTTACTATCAATCATTAACCAAAACCAAAAGTAACCACCATCCTCTCAGACAAATTGTGACAACTAGTACAACTGAACTGGAACATCGTAAAAAGAGAAAGTTACACATTAACAAATGTTTGTACAGTACCGGATAGGACACAACTTTTCGTTCAATTTTTGAAACTTCAAATGACTGTACATTGGTACAGTTAACAGCTGTAACAAGGAATAAAACTGTAAGATACATACATCTGCATATTTTGCTTTAGTATCTTCTGAAACGGGCCGGTTGTTAAAATAGAACTCCCTCAGCTTCTTTGCAGTACTATGAGACCGTTCTGTATCTAGTTTAATAGGCACATCAATTGGTATTAAACCCTGAAGGTCACTGTCAATTCTCTTCATTGCAGTGTCACTAAGTCCTGAAATGAAATTCACAAAAATTAACATGACCTTGTTAAAGGAGCTGTGAAATAAATACTCTGAACTGAAGAATACTTTTGTTTTGTGAAACTTTAAAACTTCCCATTAACGCCTTCCTTTATTCTCACAGCTGGTCACTTACCGTATTACATGAAATACAACATGGGGATTTTTTAAAATTTAGTATCAAAAGGGGCTTTTTAATAATGAAGAACAACTCAAGAGTACTTCACTAGGGCAAATGTTTACTTCACCAGCAGTACAAAGTACAGGTACTGGATTGCCATTAAAAATAAGTGGGCTGAGAAAACTGCCTTCCCATAAATTTTGGTCAATAGATTTCTAGGGAGGATACCACTTGGAAGAATTACACAGTATTAAGAAAACAGGGTCCGATGGTGTCAGCCACATTTATCCAACTCAGGACAGAGTCTAGTAGCTGGATCTTGTTAACATACTTTCTTGAATGATAGAGAATTTCTTGTCCAGGTGAACAGCCACAGACTATGCTCAATGAAGTGAGATTATCAGACATGTGCAAGCATTTGTGACAAGCAAATATGGATGCATTCTTCAAAACAGCCCAGCCGTATATGTTTATAAATAAAAGTACATGCAAGAAAGTCTTAATGTATAAGGTGAGACCAATCCCCAGTGAAAAAAATGATACTGTAAGATACAGAGATACAGATATAACAGATTAAAACTAAAATTAGCATATTCAGTTCCATTACAACACACACCATAAAGTGATATCAGTCCTTCAGCTGAGTTGGCTCCAATTATGTGTGGCACATGTTGGAACTTTCCTGCAATGATCAGGTCATAAGGATGAGCAGGAATGAAGACTTCATTATTTCCAGGAACATTGTCCACAGTTGGCACAAAGAGGAACACAACCATCTGTCGTTTCTCCTACACACAAAATTAGGGCACTTTGTACAACAATGTTAATTACCAAACAGTAGAAATGACTGCTATATGCATTTATATACTATACTATAGTAAGTCTATACTACAGTTCACCTTTATGAATGTTACAAAAGGAATTTTTTATTCAGATCCTTACCTTTTCTGGGCTGACAGTCTAAAAATAATTTTTAAATCTCTCAAGAGTTCTTACATTATAAATATTCTTTCCACTTTCTGTTACAGAGATTGTGCATAATGAGTCATAATATATAACGTACCCAGAATTACACAACTTATGCAATACAGAGATACAAGGCTTATCAAACAGCTGAACTTTGTGACATATGGACTTCGCATACTTCAATGATTGATTGCCTCAGCATCCTGAACTTCAAGCGTTCATGTCTGTATTTTACGTGTGGTGCTGAGTGTTTACCGCTTTTGATGGTACTCTGGATATGGCTTCCACAATGTCTTGTGCTGGAGCTTTCTGAAGAAAATCAAGTAGCTCATCAGGGTTGTTGGTATTGCACCCCAGTGCTTGTCCCAGGCGAAATGCTCTATCCTTTGCTGTGTTGGTGAATGTCCACCAATGGAGAGCTGTCCCACTCTGACAGATGGCACGATGGAAGAGTCCTACAATTTTTGACAAAACCAGACCCATAATCCAGAGCCATAAGTAGTCTCTAAACTGTAATCAAGAGAATGGTTCATGACTTACGCTTCCAATTACATATGGGTACAGAAAAAAGGCGGTATTGCACTGTTACTAAAAGGATCAAGGCTTTCTCAACACAAGTCACAGGTCACATCTTCAGTGGTACCTGGAATCCCCAATAATTGACAAGTTTATGGGGATTCTGACAGCATGGACTATCACTCACTTAAGTGATGGTGTTCTGGTTGATTACACAGTGTGGAATAACAGCCCACAAAACCAGCAACACCTGCTCTAAAGGCCTGAAAACATGTATTACCTAGTACTTACATTACTTTGCTAATACACAGCACATGATATAATGCAAAAAAAATATTTGTGGAAAATGAGATCGCCAGCAGGTACAACTGTGTTAGTGAAACATGGAACTTCTACAAAGCTGCAAGTTTTTTCAGTTGTGTCTAATGAAAAATGTTACTTAGGGACATCCGAGACATTTATCTCCAAGCAAAACTTCAGGTCATCAGTATATGTTCATTAGTCTTTCAGTTCTGAGTTTTGTAGTCCTTACCTCCTCTACCTACTCACAGTAGGTGTTGAGGTTGTTTATTTTCCCTTGATGACACTCAGACACACACCACAGCTGGTAGGACTCCTCTGGACTAGTGATCAGCCCTCACAGAAACCAGTTCTGAGTTTTTAAGCCTATCTTCCACTACAATGCCAAAGCTTGGGGGAATGTGGGTGTTTTTGTTATCTGGGTCTCAAATGTCCTAAGAAAACCTGTCTATATTTGTGAGTGAAGTGAAAATACGATGTGTGATGGACAGCTGTATATGGTTTGCATTTACCTTGAGAAACAGGTGACAGCACGTGATAGTGAACACTAGCCCCTCCAGCACTCTCCCCAAAGATGGTGACGTTACCAGGATCTCCCCCAAACTGCTTAATGTTCTGCTGAACCCACCGTAGAGCCATAACTTGGTCCTTCAGACCAGCATTGCCAGGAACTTTCTCATTTTCTAAGCTTAAGAAACCTACAGTACAAAGACCAGTGTTAAAAATTATTATGTATGTAGAGTACCATGTTTGGACTTTATACTCCTTTACAATGGCAACAAACTGCTGGTCTGATGTAACCTCTGTCTGCTGCATCAGCACTCTTAATTCTATGCACAAAAATATTTTTTATCAATTACAGACACAGCTGTGATGACTCTGATAAAGCTCACTTCCACATATTTTGCTGCTGAATAAGGTATTATACACAATCTCGATTAATTCAACTTGTTGAACTCTTTCAGTGTAAGTCACATTTTACGTTTTGCACTATGTTAGAAAAAAATGAATTTCATGCTCACTTATATATTTTGTATTGCTGTATAATTTCAGTTCTGAAAACAAAATAACTAAAAATAATGATTGTTACAAAGCAAAGCACCAGTGAAAGTGGAACATTCTAAAACTCAACCCTTTGAAAAATACAAAAGAACTGTGTGAAAGTACCTTTCTTTTCACTGGTCCCTGATTTCCACAAGAGCACTGCTTTGTTTGATGGTTCCCAGGCTTTGCAGGTCTATCATTCTGATAAGAGTAGTGTTAAGCTGAAGATGAGTACGAAACATTGATGGAACGATAATGACAGAGGGAAACCAAAGTACTTCTAGAGAGACGTGTTCCTTGCCACTTTGTCCATCCCATATCTCGCATGACCGAATACAGACCTCTGCGGTGACAGGCCTGCCACTAACTGCCTAAGCCATGGAATGGCCTTTGAAACACACAGGCACACAATTCATCTGCATAATATTTAACACTCAGTTCCTCAGGCAGAGAAGACATGCAGTGTCTCCAAAACAAAAACATAGAGTTGTTTAATGCTAAAGTAGGTGGTATATGTAGTAACCACTGTGCTTTAGAGGGTTAAGACTGAATGTTACAACTTACTTCCATGCAGAATGTTCCAAAAGTGTGATTAAAATTGAGAAGTATATAAATAACCCAGACTGTTTATACAATATTTACCTGATGGCCTTGTGTATAAGCTACATTTGGGCTTCATACAAAAAGAACGGGGGACATATAGGATCAGCATGCAGTAAAACCACATGTTCTTCAGAACTTCTAGAGTGATCCTCTGAACATCTGTCATGAATGTTATTAACATTATTTATCACTAGTGGTAAGAAAAGTCAAGAAAAGTTGCACACACTACTTGAGTACTCTATATTGGGTTACTGCTCTTCCACCTCAAAAAGTTAATAAAGCTGCCACGGGGATAGTATTAATCGCAGGAAATCAGAAACACAGCTGTGCAGTCAGAAGCCAGGACAGCTCAGCTGGTACAGTGACTCGGCTGTGGCTGGATGACTGAGGAATTGTGGTTCAGTTCCTGACGGGCAAGAAATTCTTCCCTCTCTGATGTGTTCAGGCTCGATTTGGGCCCACCCTGCCTGCTATTCAATGGATAGTGGGGGCTTCTTGTCAGGGTACAAAACAACCATGGCATGAAGTGGACCACTTGCCTCCACCTAGTGCAAAATTAAGAGTACATGGAACTGCACATCCACACCCCATGTTCCTTCATGACATGGTACTTAATTAGGCACAGGATGCTCTTTTAAAAATCACTCAACTGGCTCATAGTCTTTACCGCTGATCTGCACTTCGAGAGGCAGAAATGATGGCACTATATGTCTCTGTTTTCTGATGGACTGATAAAAGTGGCAGTACACCACAGATCAGACATAATTACCGAATGGTCCCAGCCGGTAATTCATTGTAACCACAACAACATCCTCAGCAACCAAGTAATCAGGTCCATAGATTTCTGAACTGCCTGACCCTCCAACAAACCCACCTCCATGAAGCCACACCATAACTGGCTTTAAGGACCCTTCTGTGTTAGGATTCTGCTGAAATAAACAAAAATGGAGATGGATGGCAGATGCACACGTATCCTGTTACTGCTCATTGTATGTGTTTATCTGTTCAACAAGAATCTGAACAAGTTGCTTGTTCAGAAACAAATCAGAGATGTCCAAAATTCAGCATATTTTGCTACACTAGGGTAATGAAACTGTATGTTAAATTACCTGCACTGCTACTACAATACTTCTTCCCTATCTCACAGATATACAGTTTACATTGTTGCATAATTAGGTGTGTTGCTGCCTATTATTTTACTTATTAACATCTATTATATCGAAGTATCATATTTATGATTCTGTAATCTGTGTGTAATGAAACCTTTGTGCTACATCAATAACAAAACTAGAATGTGAGCAACATTCTTGTAATATGTATAAACAATCCTTTGTCAACTCATTTTCTCCACTGATGTGTAAAACCAGTAAAGGAGATACGATTCCAGATTCATTGGCAGATAAAGGACAATTCTGCCACCGCAGGCCCACAGAGAAATTCAAGGAATGGTGGAAGAACCCCAAGTGATAGGCAAGGCCCAAATAAGTTTAACCTACTTTGCAATGGAAATATTCTTGAACATCCTGTATGTCATGTGACCTGCAATTATGCTTATAAATTCTTGCAAGTCACCCTTATGCTCACCCCGATGTTAGTTTGAACATCAAGGTGCTGTCAGAAGTCGGTTTGACTACCACCTCAGATAGTATGCAGTTCCCTTAGGTTCACATTTTGTAATTTTTTGCTTGTAACAAATTTATTGTTAAGTTACTTAGTTAACAGCATCGTCTTCACCATCTACAGGTACTTTACAGTCAACTGCAGGTCCACAACCCCTATCCAGTCTCGATCAATCCAGGGATGTGACCTCGTAAAAGCTGTAGTTCCAAATGTTTAAAATAAAGAAAGCTCATCGCAAAGCAGTAATCAGGGATGAAAAGTCTCAGCAAACAATGCATTTAATTCTGTGGTTGTTAATACAACAAAGGCACTATTTTATATCTGAGATCAGTTGTAACATCTGACCTTGGGCGTGTACACATTCAGGTACAAGCAGTCTTCATCCCCTCTGTAAGTGTGGAGGAACTGATCTTTCTGTGCACATACACTGCCCTCTTCAAAAGCATCCCGGACACCAGTCCAAGGTTCAGGAGGCTGTGGAGCCTGAAAGTAAATATTAGATTCTGAAGTGAAATACTACAGTAACCCATCTGAAGAGTCCGCTTCGAAGAGTAACTATACTGTATATCAGGGAGGTGAAAAGTCTTGTTAAAATACTAAGAAATATCAAATGCTAGACTGACTCCACTTAGTACATTATTAAAATCCTGATCCCAGTGTGGACTCATCAGAATATCCACAAATGTTTTAGCTGGTTCACAGATCATTTCTTTCTGCCAATAATTCAAATTCAAATGAAGTGACTTGTTTGATGGTCAACAGTTAAGTATCTTACACACATTATGATTTGGGCATCCTCTTCATTGACATAACTGCCAATTGGTTCATACTGTGCTACAGGCATACATGCTGTTTCATTAAGTACTGACTTGTACCACTTCTGGTGTTTTAATTATGAAATGATAGACTCAAAATAGACCTTTTAACCATTAACATTTCTTAATATTCATATATCAAAGTACTAGGTGTGACTATAGGATGTCCACGGTTCCCAGCAGTTACTGGGTAATCCTAGGAGATTTAATAATTTTCACTGTCATTATTTTGTTTTTCTGGGACACAAGGAACACAAAGATTTAAATTTAACAAAATAAAGTTTCTCTAACTCTCAGAAAGATAACTTAAACATCTATGGCTACCACCCTGAAGTAACTTCACTCATTTATCAATAAGAATATGGTACAGAAATCATCAAAGTATTCTGCTTACCTTAAATCTTAGTAGTCCTACAGGAGGTTTGGCATAAGGTATTCCTTTGAAACTGTAGTACTTGAAGCCAGATTTTGATGCAGTTTGCTTTCCTCTCAGGGATCCTTCTGCTACATCAACTGTCACTGTCCCAGACATTCTCCTCAATGTTCCAGAAATCTAGCATGACACATAGCATTCAGTGTTCTAAGTGGGTAAGGGAATGGAATTAAAACAAAACAAAATACACACTGAACTC
Organism: Coptotermes formosanus; assembly: GCA_013340265.1. Classification (NCBI taxonomy): domain Eukaryota; kingdom Metazoa; phylum Arthropoda; class Insecta; order Blattodea; family Rhinotermitidae; genus Coptotermes; species Coptotermes formosanus. The sequence goes on from BLKM01002316.1 coordinate 4,249,856, forward strand.
TGACAGGTCACTACTCACTACTTGAGTAAATATTCAACAAACAATAAATGTTACAGTCAGTTTCCTAAATATAATTCTAGCAAGTATTTTAAGTTCATTCAAGACTTCATGTAGTCCCACCCATCAAAGAAAGGTAGGCAAGCCAGTATAATTCGAAACAAGAATTTAAAGTTCACAGCCAGTTTTATGAACACACCAAGGCAGATATCAAAGCAATTTAGACACTGATAAAAGAAATTAAAACCCTGTCACAGTGAAGGAGTGAACTACAAGATAAAGTTGTCCCTGTGCTCCGTTAAACACCATGCAGTGAAGATATGTGTCTTTATAGAAGTATAACTCCATGCATTCTCAACCTGAGTACTAGAGGTGAGTGGCCTCTGATGAGTTGGCTGTTTTAACCCCACAAGACAAGCCACAGTACCCATTCAATAAAATGCTAAGTGGGTTCCAGAATAGGCCTGGATGTGTTAGTGACAGGAAAAATTCCTGTCCCTGTCTGGAGTCAAATCCTGGTTATCTAGCGTATAGATAGTCACTATACCTACTGAGCTGTCCTGATTCATATGAGCACATGATATATGTCTTACAAGTACCAGTGCTACCAGTAAAGAGGAGGAGCTAAGCTGGGAGCCTACCCTAACTGGTGGTTGTTAGTGGCTTTCTGCCAGGTGTAAAACGACTAGGGCACACATTTGATAACTCCCTCCTCCTAATGCCGAGAATATGAATGTGTGGAGCTATACCTCCATTCCCCACATCTTTATGGTGTGGTGCTTAATTAACCACAGGGTCAACTTGGCCTTTACCTTTTACATTGACAGGGCAGGGTGCATCCTGCAAATGAACTCTGACTTGCACTTGCAGTAACTAAATGTCAGACCAAGAGGCACAGGGCTGGTTCAAGACCATCACCATCTCTCCACTGCATAAGACCTCTCTCTTCAGTGGGCCCAGAAATGGTTTCAAGTTGTTTGTCAAACATATTTTGTATGTAAATTCTATCTGCATTGTCACTTCAAAACTATGTGTAGATATTTCCCCCAAATTTATTTTTGCACATGGCCCAAAAATGTCTTCAACTAGCCCTAAATATAGGATTAAAAATACCAGAGTACACTTTTTTTTGACTCTGTGTACACAGGTACATGTATGTACTGTACATTTCCATTCTTATTGTGATGACTCCTGCCTTCTGGGAAACAATGCCATGTCGATGCCACAGGGTGGATTAACTACCCTGAAGATGGACATAGGCCAAACAGGACTATTAAGGCCTAACTGATGATGATGTGGACATAGGTGGACATAGAAGTTCCTATGAACAGTCTGTTACTATTTGCCAGCTGACACAGTGTTATCCCAGATGACTGGAGTCTTCATCCTCACCAGGATAAGAACTTGCAGCTCGCGTTCAACTGAATTGAATTTATTTACGTTCTATGAATCCGAAACAGGTTAATATCTTGGATATAAAACAAGTCAGGAAAATATTACATATATACAGTAGTAGCTGGTACAATACAATTTGCTTGAAAATGATTTAGCTTAGTGTATCATTCACTATGTACATTAACCCTTTAAAGACGAAGCATATCTGTTTTATATAAGGACTCAGTGCGTACCGCGCTGTAAACACTCTCCACTTCGGTTATAAAAACCAGTTTCTTAATGTTTTATAAGGCAAAAGTTGCTGTTTGTTCTGAGATCCGTACAAAACACATAAACGTGATGTGGGCACCACATAGAATTTTTTAATGTTAAACCTGGTCGTATGTAAAGTTACCGCTAGGCTTTAAAAGGTTAAAGTATTCTTCTTTAGAGTAGAAGGAGTGGGCATATAAATAATTCTTTAGGGCTGATTTAAATTGTTTACGATTACCACTTAAGTTTTTGGTACTTTTTGAGAGACTAAATGCTTTTATGCCGGTTGAGTAGACTCCTTTTTGATATACCGATAAATTTTATGAAGGTTGGTGAAAATTACATTTTTGTCTAGCATTTATGTGAAGGACATCAGAATTTAATTTGAATTTATTTTTGTTGCTAACCACAAATAACAAAAGTGATAGTATCTACTGTGATTAAAGCGGCAGAACTTTTACGTACTTAAATAAATCTCTACATGAGTCCCTACTTCTGCATCTTGTAATGATTTTAATTGTATTCTGTTCATGCCTTTTCCGCCTCCATAAGACGGCAATTCGACTTTAACACGTTCTTGTGTAGGTTATGTACTCCTCACGAACTTTGACCTGAATATTAGTAACGGCGTAACTTACCACACTGAACAAAATTTTGTTTTGGCCGTCTTTTGATACGTGTGTATGTCTGGACAGAAGTGCTTTACAATACGTCCCGCCCAAGCCCATGAACACGGCATACTGCCCTATTTTCCGCATTGGCGTTACACAACACACCTCCACACTGGCTTCGTACAACACACCTCCACCTAGCTGTTTTGCTGTCGGACGTATGCGGAAGGTTGACTTCGGCAAAACAACGTTCGGGACCTCTCGCTGTGACCGCACTGCTCGGGCGTTCTCGGTCACAGCTTCTGTGTTGATAACCGCTATGGCAGGCTGGAGACAGATTGGCGTGACGGGAACGCGTGTAGGTTATTGTGTTTATCAGTCTCTTCTGCGTAGATTTAACGGGTGTGGAGTGCCTGTGGTATTGGTAGTGCAGGAATACAGCAGAAATTTATTTTTGGACCAAATCTGTCCACTAATTTACACACAGTCGATATCAGACTTACCGAATCGGTTCACCGGTTCAAACGATTGACGTACAGCAGTTAAATTCAGCTTTTGTTAACAGGTGTGACTTCAAAAACTTCTTGAAATCCAGAGAAGAATAATTTATCACTGTAGGTAATAAGTAATGTTTGAAGTCATAGGGCTTAAGACTTCATGTTTTGATCGTCTTCTGCGTTATGTAATGTTTACATTTTAGACTTCTGTCCGGGAGGTTTACGTTTCGAATTTAGGTCTAGACATTGGCTAAACTGACTGACAGAAATTGTTGATGGTGTTTATCAGAGCCTCGAGACCAATGCCGTGACTGACCCTCGATCAGGCACGACGCGTTTCCTTCCATGTAGTTTACAATTTTCCCGTGACTCATAAATCATCCTACCATCAAAGCTTATAGTCTTCGATGTCGACAGAGTCGTAAATTCAGCCACAGAAGAGGCACCGTGCAGTCAGGTAGGTGGGTGCCAACATTTCGGAGGGACATACTGCCTCCATCTTCAGGGTAACTGCTAGATGAAATGGAGACAGTATATTCGTCCGGAATATTGGTACCTACCTACCAGGCTACACGGTGTCATGCATAATACCTCAGTATTGATCACTGCTAAACAGTGTCGTCCCAGTTTGCTTTCGATTAACTTTGTTGAATATTAATCCGTGCCTGCAATAAATGAACGCACTATCGCAGACAGGAAAGTATCGACAGTCTACGTAGGTGCACATTGCATCTGAACAGTTGACTGTGGACTTTGCTACAAGAGCCTTTCGCGTTAGATTTTCGCAAGTCACCGACCATAGTCTACATTATCGCAGTCTTGAACTTTCAAATAATCCGCTAAATTCTCAGCAACTTAAACCGTGGGAGGCTGAATTAAAACTAAATATATGCTGAAAATTTATTCAGTCCCAGCGTCACTGAAAATACAATCTGTGTCCATTATGAAGGTCAACTGGTTAATGCTGTTTAGGGAAAGAATCGGTTCTCATTTGTAATCGTCACGAGAAACGCATAAATGTACGACGTGGAAAAAGGCAAAGTTTCTTAATGTTACAGTAAGTGGCACATCTACTTACCACTGGCTTTTAAACGCTTAATAGTGTAACGGACAACATACGCAGAATCCAAGTTTCCGGTACTGAACGATGTAATTTCTAGTCAAAGAGAAGAAGTCACAACAGATTACAGTTGTCGATTTCATTGAACGTGTTTGCTGGTCATCTGCTTGTCTTTAGGAGAGACATCCCGCTGTGAAGCATACACACAAAATAAACAGAGGAAGGCCCTTGATCACAGATGCTTTTTGTTATACGTTACATAACATTTTGCGCATAAAAATAATTAATATACAACAAGAAACTTAGTTATGATTGACAGCCTGTTCCCCATTATTTTGTTTTTTGGCTTACTACTGTACTTCAGCACTCATTTTATTTACATGACGCTGTTAAAATCGACGGCAATAGGCAGGATGGGATGCGCGGTCACCCAGCGCGCCACGCCGAAGCGAGCGCCAATACCATCCGTCCGATTAACTACTCAGAATTGCTGGACCGCTTTTCATGGTCCTTAAGAGTAGAGAATGTTACGACACATTGTTAAATTACTTCTATTTTGGTTAAAACTGGAGGAAATTAATAGAGACTTTCCATGAATATCTATATGCATTTCTGCCCGCATCTCCATCCCAACTGGCTAAGCAAGTATCGAAGCGCAAAATGTTTCGTCCAAGCGTTGTACAGAAGAACTGAACACAGTTTATTTCAAATACGTTCTTCTCAGTTTTGTAGGTTTAGAAACTGAGAAATAGACTTCGATGCATAAATTTATGAACTTGTATGTTGAAGGAGTCGGCTATTCTGGGATATGACGCCGTGACCAAGAAGAACGATCCGGGGCTCCTTCACCCTTGAAGATGAAGGCACTACGTTCCTTCGAAACGTAGGGGCTTCTAACCCAACAACACGGCGTTATATTCCAGAAGGGCTGAATCCACAGAAACACGGCTGTGAGAGCCTCAGATGTTGACTGCGTGTTGAATACGTTGAAAAATGGCTCTGATCATCGGCCTATTCATCCCTTCATGGGAGAAACAAAGAAAGATTGACGGGTTTTAAACTGCGTTGCGAACATTCCTGTTTTATTCTTCTAATGCAGGGAAGAAGTCACCTTAGTGTTATTTATATACAAGGTGTTGAAAAAAGAAACCTACAGACTTTGAGACTGTGCAGTACTCACTTAAATGATCAAAGAAGTCCCAGCCAACAAATGACCAAGTACCATGCTTGCTGACATAGATATGGGTAATGTTCGTGTCATCTCTACAACAGATGCTGTGTGTGGTTCGCATGAATGCCAACACAATGTTTAGGACATGCTAACGGGACGTTTTTGCTCATTTCAGTGAGTACTGTACGCCCTCATAGTCTGAAGCCCCAATTTTTGACACTCTGTATAGGTCACACTATTCCAGTCCTGGTATGGTTTTACATAAAAGGTAGAAAAACATTTCTTTTCGTGAAACGACGCTTTTGAAATGATCACATTTAGCGTTTTCTTGAAGTCCTCAGTCATTCCGTTGACAAGACAGCATCAAAAGTTGACATTCACAACGTGAAAATCTAGATGCAATAACAGAGGGACAGCGCCATAACTTATGGAATAAGCGTAAATTTCCCAATGTGGCTTAGTTTTATGGTCTTCTTTGCCGTGTCTATTCCTGATATTATGCAATACTATCTTTCAGTAACCACGAAGTTTCCTTGTATTTTTCCATGTGTGTGGAATTATGAAACTACCTGCTAATACTTACTGTGTCGAAAAGGTTAGCGATAATTAGCAAGTTTGCAGGTGTTTCATAAGCACGCGCACTGTCGAAATGTCGTAAGAACATTCACTTGCCGGTAGGGTAGTATGTAGTGGCCAGCGAACGTAACGTGGAAGGAAGCAGTCTGTCAGTCAGCAGCCAAGACCAGAATCGTGAAAAGTGTCAATCTGAACAAACTAGAGTCACGTATCGTTACTCGTATAGCTCGATAACATGGCTACCGGATTCATGTTTCCACAGAGGCATTAAAAATCGCAATTGTAAATGACACTGGATTGGCATTGAAGTTTAGCATGAGTCTTGGTCTTTTTCCATCTTCACTAGAGTGAAGTGAATGTATGGGGTCAGTCTTCTACCCGGTGGGGCGAGGTGGCGGGGGGAGGAGGGGGGGGGGCCACAGCCGATCTGCAGGCAGAAGCGACAAGGAAGATCTCCGCGTAGCTGGGGATCAAACCCCTGTTTTCCAATCTTCCAGTCGTAAACCGGGCATTATAATGGCTAATCCACGTGATTCTTCTATTCCTGAGCTACGGAAAGGAGCTACATAGCACACACCGCTATCAAATGTTTTAACAATTTTTTGTATTTTAAACTGTGTATGTTATCTACATGTAAATAAATGTCCCCGGATAAATTAGTATTATAACATTATAAGCAAAAACATATAATTGTATGTAACTTATCATACCATAGGTGAACTATATCTTCCATTCGCTGTATAGCATGCACTTGATTCCTGGATATTTAATTAGCATTGGCCATTTTGAAGGAATGCAACCCATAATATTTATACTAGATATACTGGTTAGCACAGTGAAAGGAAGTAGTGAACAGTGAAAAACACAGACAGTAACAACAAAACGAGTACACAAAAGTGCAATTAACAAACTGAAAACAGGCTACAAAACCCAGTAGCTGGTTAATGATTCACACGAATATATGTAAATAACCTACCACAGCAAAGTTGACACTGATGATGACGGCAGCATAGGCGTCGAAACGCATATGTTATAATAACACTTGTGACACGCATCATGATAAATGTCGCTGGTATTTGATGAGAGTAAATTAATTGTACCGGAAGTGTGACTGAAGGGTGAATTAACTTATTAAATTTAATGAATCACTTCACTTCCGCGGATTACCTGCAAGCGAACAAGTTTCATGGCGTGACTCACATTAGCTAGGCCCACATTTTCTTCTTCTACTCGTATAACAGAAGATCTTGGATGTCAGAATACAGTTCATAGTTCCTTCTGTCTAACGCTCTGTGAACGCTGGGCCGTGAATTGTACTTGCACAGCCGTATTAACCTCGAACAGTCATTTTGCATTAAAAGTGACGGCGGCGAATGTTAGTCGCCCTCCTGAAACGTTGCCGTGTATATTTGCTCCCAGAAATGTACATTTTCAGTTCTTAGATCACGACGCATTCTCAGTTCTTCATCAATATTCAGGTACGACAACTCGGACTTTGTGGCTGGACTCCAGATTACCTCCAGTATGGGATCATGTCCAGGCGTTGGATTACTGAAACGGGAGTAATTAGTATGTTACACAATTAACTCTTACAAGATCAGTTTTAATGATTTATTTATGTATGAGTTGTCCAAAGAAGCTGTCAGCACATAAGAACTGATAAAGTCTTATCGTAGGATGACAGTGAATAATGAAGTGTGAAGTGTGTGTGGAACGAAGTGGTCATGGCGTAATATAGGTACTGTACTTGCTCTGTCCTGGAGGGAATAAAAGAACCAAGAACTACCTCAGTCAGAATAGTCGGTGGACCAGCCGAAATTCCTGAAGAGAAGTTGGAAGCATTAATACTTTGAACAAATTTGCTAGGTATTTTTATTACTGGAAACCTGAAGTTTTAACACAAATGACGGTGTGATTGATAGAGAGTGGTGTGGTGGCTGAGTTACAGTGTAAGCATTTCATCTGGTCTTCAAATAGTCTAATTACCAAAATTTGGATCATTTTAATGTTTAAAATCTCTTTTGATTTATTAAATGTGCCGACAGGCTTACTAAATAAACAGAACAGTGCAGTGAAATTGAAACTATTGAAAGTAAAGCTGTCCCTGTGCACGCCACGAGGACATATTGGGGAGTGGAGGTGTAGCTCCGTTCACTTTTAAACGCGGCACTAGATGGAGATGAGTGGGCAGGTTTACTCTCCGGTCCGTTTAAGACGGGCAAACGGCCCCTCGGTAACCGCTGAAAAGGAGTCTGGGAGGGTCCTGGAGCCGGTCTGGTTGTGTTGGAGAATAGAAAAATATATGGCCCCTGCCGGGATTCAAACCCGGATTTATTCTGCCGTCAAAGCCCGTAGTCAAGTTAGTGTATCCGGTAACGGATCAAATACAGATCGTTACAATATATTAGGCTTAAAATAATTTATTTTTGGCAGTTGGTCTGATTTTTTATAATGGGAAATTATTGGTTCTACGCGCTGCTAGCGACGTAGGAGAATATCGTATCTAAAAAAGATAGTGGCAATGAAAAACAGAATTACAGCGTGCCTGTGTATTACAGCAGCCTCAAACCACATGCTTATATACAGACTAAATAATTTACCCTGTTTTAGCGAAATTAGTCCACAGTCTGACAAGACGTTGAATCGTTTGCATCTCTGATGACTGCGGGTCCAGGACTGCATCTTGCAGTGACCCATCGAAGAGATATCCAACTTCGTCCCCGTGACATACACCTAATGTGTAAATACGAATCATATTTAGAGGGCTATAATACTGTAATCCCATATGAAATGAAGTTACGCATTGGGCACCAGTTACATACTACTTTCTCCAGGACAGCCGATTGTAGTTGGTGTAGACTTCTGAAAGCACAACACAAAGAACTGCTTAAAATGCAGATTCGGCTTCCTGCTTTAATAGCACTACAGAATATTCTTAAACTTCAGTTCGCTTTGGAGGAACACAGTCTGATTCATGTATAAAAGAAGTGTTAATATCTGAAATATTTCAAAATTCGCCTTTGTAAATTGGTTATTTTAAAAAATGTTAAATGTAGTTGAGAATTAATTTGATAGGGACTGAATTAGAATCAGTTTGTAACATATGCTTATAATTGCGAATTTTGTGAACCTATGTTGCATTTTATTGTTGTGTAGGATATGTTAAAAATATCCGCTTGAGTGTTTACCCAGAAAGCGGTGTCAGTAGTATGGGTAATTCTTTGAAAGTGCTATCTCATTGTACTTGACTTCATCATTCATCCATTAATTAATTAATTCTGTAGTCTGTTTTACGACAGGTCTGTGCCCTCTTCCAAAGCGAGTCCGCCACAGGGTGCGACCTAGTGCTTCCTCTTTCAAGTGCCGGTATCCTGTTTTTTCCTTAAGGTCATCCAGTAGCTGGTCACGCCTTCTTCCTCGCCTTCCAGTCACTTCTATCCGTCCCTCTAACTTTCCTTCAACTACATGTTTTAGAAGGCAATTCCTACGCAAGATGTGAACAATCTAGCTAGCCTTCCTTCTTTTTATTGTTTCTAGGATATTGCTCTCCTCCTTGACTCTGTGTAATACCTCTTCATTTTTCACACGATCGGTCCGACTGATCTTCTCCATTCTTCTCCAGCTCCACATTTCAAAACTTGCCAGGTATTTCTGATCGACCTTCCGAAGAATCCATATTTCAGCATCATACTAAGCTATGCTCCAAGTGTAGTGTCATCATCCTAGTAATATTCAACAAGGAACTCAAATCATGATATTTCTTATTACGCAATACGGGTACACATGAGTACGCCATTCTATTGCCTGCCTACAACCCCAGTACCTTATTAAAATAATTACACCTACTCTGGCCTTCCAGGAATAATTAGATCTTTGCTCACGGTTCACACAAACTCATATACACTTTACCTGATTGATTCTTCATACCAAGCAGATTCTTCAGCAGTCCGAGCTTTCCGTCGAAGGCAAATTGGTAATAGAAAACTGGAGACGTATGATATGCAACGTGTTGCTTTACAGTGCAGTTTATTCCGCGGACGAACAGGGCGTCGGTATTGAACTAGGTAAAGAAAGCAAAATAATATCAGCTGTAGCTTGTACGAGGACAGTATTTTGTTAGTACTGAGAATGTGGCACCGGTGTTTGCCCCACGCAGAATTTAATTAAGTTTGGAATGATGTTGGGGCCCTACATGAAAGATGTTACCCCTTACTTCAGAAGCAGACAAACATAAAACCTGTTACTTCGTATTTCATTAACTTAGGCGATAAATGACTTCTGAAATGTGAGGCCGTGCAGTATGGTAGATATCAACTGATATTCCACAGAAACCTCCATTATCAGGTTGGGGGCAGCAGGTTGCCCTGGAATATCGGTAATATCTACCAGACCACGCGACATCATGTTTCAGAAGACATCCATATTCTTAGCCACCGCCATGAGGAAATCAAATATAATTTATTTAAATCAGTTAATTCTTCTTTATATGATATCAGTGAAATATTGTAGTAATATACATTTGAATCTAAAAAAGCAAAGAAGTTTCGGATTGCCAGACTGTGAAGTACCTACAGTTTAAATTATAATTAATCGATTCTTTACAATCTCTATTTATGTGTGTTTGAGTTCATGGTTATGTCCCGTAACTTACTTCTATATAATTCGACAGTGTTTCCTTTGAAAGAGGTTTTTTCCCAAAGTAGAAGTGCTTGACTTTTTGTGTGATTTCTCTCGCGAAATCTGCGTTTTCTCTGAGGCACAAGGTTCTGGAGAGTACGAGCTGAAAATTACTGTCCACCCAAGGCAGTAGATGGGGCTTGTTCATGATTCCTGTAACACACGCAATTAGATGGTGAAGGTAGGAATGCATAGGCCTGCTTGTTGCTTGAAGTTAACCCTCCAGTTCCCACTGTCACCTGTAGGCGACACATATTTGAAGCACTTATGAACAAAAACATGTGGAATAATTCACTAAGTTTTTGTACAGCACTCTTCCTTCATCTTTGCTTTAACGATCTGTTGTTGTCTCACTTAAAGTTCTACTTAGCGGAGGAAGGAGGAACTAAATATTCAAGATGGTACAACGTTCTCTTGTCACGAGTTCCTCTTTGTCGAATTCAATTCAGAAAAATGATATGAAAAAGTAACTGAAATTAAACACTTCCTGCATAGTCTCACAGCTGAAACGTTCGAGAATATGCTGATGACATAACTTAGGAGCAGACGACCTTGATATATAGATACATCATTATGCAATTTCGTGGTGTCACCTACCGGTGACACTGGGAGTTACAGGTTACGTTTCACACTTCTTGATGAATTATTTTTCTGTATTGTAGATGTATGTCTGTTTTCGTTAAACAGTGTTGATATCTTTTCTTCTATGTCCATTAATATGGAAGTTCACGAAATAATGGAGATTTTGAATAAACTTGATGGCGACGGTGACCTAATTTTAATGCTGCCTGAAGATGGGGAGCAGACTGATGGAGAGAGTAGAGATGAAGTGGACAGCGATATGAACCGTCTCTCTCCGCACGTACTGAGGGCAAATGTAGAGGTGAACTTGAAATCACAGTTTTATGATTTAGACGATCCACATGAGGAAGACACCAGTACCCCCAAGGTAAGTGAGGAACGTGACTCCATTCTTCCGTCTTGCAAGAAGAGACCAAAAACTGTAGCTAGCAAACCAAAGAAATGGTCAGATCTTAATAATGTTCTACAGACAGGTCTAGAAGAGAAGACACAGATGGAGTACTGACGAAAGACCCTTGCAAAGCACACCATCACTGATAAAGGAGAAATGAGACACGTACGTCAAAGCGCACAGGGATGTTTCGATGGTAAAGCGGCATGACAGCAGCATTGCAATTCTAGCTTCAAATTTCCATGGCTTTACTCCAGTGTGTAAAGTAGAGAGAACTGGTACAGTGTATGTCAAGAGCACAAAAATTCAAGTGGACTCTCCACCTGTTATCCAAAAATACAATAAGTATATGAGAGGTGTTGATCGGTTTGATGAAAATTTTGACCGTTTACTAGTGTGTCTTAGATGTAAGAAGTGGTGGTTTCCACTTTTTCCTTTTCGAATTGATAATGCCTGCCAAAATACATGGCATTTAGTGAAAAATTCAGATGCCGGTAAGGATTTCGCCTACCGACTAATTCAAAGTGCAATTGTCGAGACGTTGCGGGTAGCGTCCGAAGAAAGAAGGCAGTAATGCTCCAATGGGTACCCCAGTGCCCCCAGAAGTAATGCAAGATGCGGAGCAGAATGCAGGAGCCTACTGCTCCAAAAGTAGGTGCCGATTGTGCCTTCAAAGGAAGTGGGTAGGGTGTCAAAAGTGCCCGGAGGGTCTGCACATACTTTGCTGGTGTAAGTTTCATACCCAGAAATGAGACAAACACAAGGAAAAAGCAAGTAACGGTAATGATGTAAATGAGGTAAAGATGCAGATAATAAATCTTTAAAGTCAACAGATATGTTTCTATGTCTTGTGCTGCGACACTGTATTCATTACCCAGTGAATACCGAATCATACGTTAAGTGCAATTCTTATTCCCAGCGTCACCTACAGGTGACACCCTTCTACTGTCCATACTACATTGAATTTTTAACAAAATCCTTTTGTATTCACAAGTGTGGTAGTCACACACAACAAATAACACAGAATGATCGGAAAGCAAATACTATTTTAACAATGGGATTTGGAGGGTTAACTGGTGTACTGTATTATGAATCACGTATCGTGCGTGCAAGGGTGACTGCATGCGTGCTTGTATGGTGGAGGATGATCATGTACATTATCTTTGGTAAACAAAACTTTTTATTATACTTTTCGGTGCAAAATGTGTCGATGATCAGCTTATTGGAAAGGGGGGGGGGGGGCGTTAAAGAGTGGGTGTATGCACACAGACAATATATCGCATAAAATAGCGAGGATTTTATAATTTGGTTTATATACGGTTTGTAATTAATATGTAACGGACAAGATCATATTTTATCCTAGACGCCACTTCATTTTGACAAAAGTTTTTTTTTGCATAAAATCGTATAGTAAGCAAATTAAATATGTTTTAGACCCTCAAACGAATATGCACATAGTATGATTTTTATAATGAGACCTGGTTTAGTATTTTAAGGTTGCGCAATCCGTGCATTTTAATCAATATTCAATTTATTGTACCAAATAAATGCACATTATTAGTTACACTTGATTGTTAAACACGTAGCTCCGACATGTTTCGATAAAAGTCTATCATCTTCAGATGATACGCTTATCACCGTATCGCCGTATCATCTGAAGATGACACGGTTGTGCTGAAACATGTAAGAGCTACGTGTTTAACAACCATATATAATTAATAATATGCATTAGTTAGTATAATAAATTGAATACACTGTTTCAGAGGCAAATAGAAAGACTCGAGTACTTCTGTGTAACAGTGAGACGAAGATGTCCACACAAGCCGAAACATGCAGCAGCCGAAATATAAGGTGTCCGTGTGATCATGGACTTGAGTAGTTTGTTAGTTTCGTCGTGTAGTTTGACCCAATAAACAGCGCATCATGCCAGCGTGTTACTCACGTGGTATCATGATCATTCCTTCATGTGATGAGTTTCCAGCAATAAGGGGGACATCACAAAACTTCCCCGTCTTGAGAAGATTGTGAGGAGAATCGGGAAGGAAAGCCGTTCCATTGTTGCTAGTCTCCTTTGTCGGCAACGAGTATGGAGTGAGCAGAAGAGTGTCCTTGAAACGAATACAATAATGAATATAAGGTCACAAGACTACGCTGTAAGGGGTACTAGAGTTTACTATTGCTACTACGCCTACGACTACGAAAAGTAATAGGCCGGTTGTATTTTCCAGCAGTGCAAGCAGAACTTTGCACATTTCAGAGACAGAACAAAGACGCGCACGTAAATTGCTGCGTGTTCAGTGACATTTAAACAAACCACCCAATCATAATACAAAGAGTTTTTGTTAGCGTCATATAAGTGCTGTACATGTTTCGAGATCGATGGGTCGCATTCAGGAGGTTTCTTTTGCGGTATTGGTTTTAATATACTATTGCAAAACAGAATACCTTTCGTTATTTTACTACAGTTGGACTGCTACGGTAGTTGGCATGTAATGACAACTGTTTGATGTAACGAGAAAATTCATTCATGAATTTCTGCAATAGATGTTTGTTTGCGGTTTAAATAATAACTGTTGCGATATACATTCTGTACCATGCTTTTTATATTTCTTAACCATTTTAATATTCGTATTTTAACTATTATTGCACGTCTGTGATAGGTACAACTAGCTATTATTGTACTTTTGTTGAATATCTCCCTGAAGATGGCCGAAAAAGGCCAAAACATTTAGGAGGTTTACGACGTGCTTGTATATTATTGTATCTAATTGTAGTGAAGTTTTTGGTATACGAATAGTGACTTCTCTCACTACACGGAGCATGGGTAGTTTTAAGTACCTGCAAAGTTTCAAACACGTAGAGGACTTGAATTATGTTAATAAAAGATCATTGTACAAGTATTTTGCTTATGTGGTTTGTATGAATGTCACTGAAAGAAGTACAGCATAACGGTACGCAGACTTCTGTAAAAGAATTAGTGCACTATATTTTATCTCTTAATATATGTTTTCACCTCGTCCGTCAGTGCGTTGTGTAAGCCTGTCACAATGTCTTTTGAAGATAAATTCTGGAGAAATGCTAGCAGTTCTTTCGAGTCTGTAGTCGTCAATCCCAGAATCTCTCCCAACTGGAAGGCCTTCCTACGAGCAGACGTAGGGTCATCATAAGCCCATGGGTTGAGAGCTGAACCATTCTGCATGATAGCGCGGTGGAAGAGACCTGAAATAAAGTGTGCTTTTATTTCATGAATTTAACTTAAAGTGAAGTCGTAAATATCCTCTTCCACTGTGTCACAGGATATTCAAGTTCGAGTATTGAGAGAATAACCAGTAGCTTTTCGTGAAAAACTGCATACACGTGTTCTGCGACAACAGTGGGCTTTACGGGGATCTAGAGATCTGATCAGTTAATACATGTAGACTATTATGCACACAACCAGCTTTAAAACTAAAAATCTTCAGTTTGTCCATAGAACGTATTTGTGTAATTTCGTATCATTCTCACAATAAATAGCAGTTTTTCCTAATAGCATTAAATGATTAGTCTTTGTAATGGAGGAACAGTGTGGTTTCTCGTAGCTGCAGAATTTAATTTGTAGTAAGATCTTCGTTCTTCTGTGACCGTAGATTAGTAGTTAGTTAACGACGTTTCGGGAAGACCTTTCGGTCCCGATCAAGGGTCAGCAGTCCCAGAAGAATGTCGAGAACACTTAGGTATGTAGGAATGGTGTGGGCAGTGATTGCTGCTCGGAGAATGTGACGCTAGCCATAGGGTTAGTGGAGCGTGGAGGACTCGGAAGGAGAGAGGAAAGGAAGGAAGTAGAGTTGCCTAGGGGATGCTCTAAAGGAAAGCGGCCCGGGAACATGGGGCCACCGCCAGGTGCAGGAAGGGAGGACGTAAAAATCCGTATGCATTTCTGGTAGCTGTGTGATTATTTTAGTGATAACAGCGGCGAAGTGTAGCCTGACATTAAGAAATGCTGAGTCATAGAAGTGATAACAAAAGCAGCCCGAAAAGATTTTAATAACCTTTTTTTCGTACAAGAATGCACAGTTCTAAGCACAGTGCTAGGCATCATATTTTATCAAGTCTATTAGAATTTCCTATTAACATTTAATATCCGGAACTATTCTGCAATGGCATAACAGTTTACTTGTGCTAGGTAAATAGGTAAATTAGTTTTTTTAAATATTTAGGCGGCCCTCAATCCAGAGTGAGGGGGGCCGCACGTCAAATACTTTGTGTTTAGAAGAATTACATTCGGCGAATGGTTAAGATAGCGCATTACTTTATATGCCCACTCGACAATAAATTCCAGGCCTACATTCTTCAGACGTACGAAGCCAGATATGCGTCAGCAATCAGAATGTTAAAACTGAAGGGAATTTAATTTGAGATCTTCGCTCGTCTGGGATGTGACGCAGCAAAGATTGTAGTTACCGACGTTTCGGGACAACCTATCCGTTCCATCTTCAAGGGTGGAGTGCAAGAAGAATGATGGGACGAACAACCAAAGATCTGACTAAGGGCTCCAGCGCAATTCGACGTCCCTTGGTCTGTTCAGCAATTCCTGCCTTTGACCGCATCGCTGGGCTCCGTGACAGATATATAACTGTGACTGCGCTTAAGCTAGACTTCCGGTCTTGGTTTAATAACTCCCACTAGAATTCCCATCCTAAATACATGAAACAACAAGATGTATTGGCACTTTACCGGCCGACATGGGTGACATCAAGTGGTACTGTACACTAGCGGCCCCAGCACTCACACCGAAGATGGTGACATTGTCAGGATCTCCTCCAAACTGCTTGATGTTCTGCTGAACCCAGCGCAGGGCCATCACTTGGTCCTTCAGACCGTTGTTACCGGGGATTTCTTCATCTGGAAGGCTCAGAAAGCCTGCAAATAAATACTTGTGTGGTAGATTATCTTCTTAATAAGAGAAGAATGAAAATCGGGCAGTGAAATTACCAGTAAAGAGAGATAGTGGAAATTAGAATATCACTAAGGATGTTTTAGTTATTCTAGGAAGGCCAGTCCGACACACAAGAAGCAAAAGAACTAAATTATTGTGCCAAAATTAAGTAGAGAGGCAGAGGTTTAAAGTTCATAATGGATTTGGTGGCAATGAAAAGTTTCCATTCCTCTGGCTGTCCCAGGACAAGAGGAACATCTGGAAGGCTGCTTGAAGGAGGAATGCCGTCAGCCTTGATTGCCAATAAGTCGTCAAATGACTTGGATGCGAGTTGGCACTGCTGTAGGCTACTAGCCGCTGTTCAGTCACGATTGAAGGAAAATACATCGAAATTTTTTGAAATATTAGAGATGCCTTATATTGTTTACAGTTAGACAAATTGAACAACCGCCTCCTTATTTAAATACGAATCCCTAACCTTAGACATCGGCTGTGACTGGTTTATGACTAATTTGTGCACGACGTTCCCTCTGCACAAGCTGATCATAAGCAATAGGTAGCAGCAGCAGCAACAGTATTAGTAGTAGTAGTAATAGTAGTAGGTAGTGTTAGTGGTGGTGGTGGTGGTGGTGGTGGTGGTGGTGGTGGTGGTGGTGGTGTCACTGTTACTACTACTACTACTACTATAAATTTAACATTTTCTTAGTACGCGCAACATAAGGATAGGTACGCCTCCTAACTAAGTTAAATTTCACGTTTAGTCGAAGTATCGCACTGTCGACATATCTTAATTGTTCACGTGTATGCGGGGTGGAACAGAATAACTATACGCTTTCAGGGACGGTAGAAGGGAAAAATTAAGGATTTTTGAGTTAAGGAACTTACGTCTGGAAACACCGTGGTTCAACTCAGTGACGCGCCAGGATCTTCGGTTATGGGAATTTGGTTTAAAACTTTGAAGATATGCGCAGGCAGTAAGGCGATCCTACAAACATATAGAGTCGAACTCGGTTATAACGTCATGAAAAGGACTGAACATTTGGTGTCGTTATAAACGGGTGTTGTTTTAACCGAGGAGTTTAATGTTGCCGTTAACATTGAGGAATTAATTGTTTACCACAGAATATCTGACGCTGTAGAAGAGGCATCGCATTAACCGATGTCTTTATAACCGGTCGACTGTATTTTCTCTTAGAAACGCGAGTAGGCTAGAACAGCCCTTTCGTAAATTTTAAATCATCAAGAAAACAGGATTTTACATTTCTAGAGAATTTCTGGAGGAATGATTTTAATTTTCTTGTATATCAGACAAATTTAAGTTCTCTGCCTCATCTGTCAATCAGAGTTTCTGTTTTAAATTTGACCGTTTATGAACACGTGATTGTTGGCTTCTTTCGGCGAAGCACATTGGCAGTGCATTGCCACGTTGAGCTGGAAGCGCGATGTGGATGGTAGAATCATGAAGTTAGAAATTATGGTCTGCAGAAATTGCGGCCCCAGTGGGGCACATGGGTCCAGCTTTCTTCATTCCTACTTACCGAAAGGCCCCATGCGATAATTTACAGTAACAACAACCACGTCTCCTTGCATCAAATATCCGGGATCATGCATGTCTGTGTTCCCGGACCCAAAGATGAAGCAGCCTCCGTGGAACCAGACCATAACAGCTTTATCTGCGCTGACGCCTGATGGCAGCTGTAAAAGCAAATGAACTGCGTAGACCTGTCTTCATACAGACCTTATAGGTATAGGTCAAAATGTATGCCTAATATTTTGTAAAATGATTATGCGTGATTTGAAAATGCAGATCTATAAACACTCATGTCAGAGATCAGCAGCCAATATTATCATTGCAATCATTTCCGCCATTCATTTTCATACGAACTTGTTGACGATCAGTTCGGATTCACTGGTGTTCATTAATATTATCAGTAACATACGCCAACTGAAGTCTTAAACTTTTACCCATATAATCACAGATCTAAGAGAATTAAACGGCCACAGGTCATATAGAAATCAAAAATTGAAGCACGAAGTTGCCTTGCAGGCCCAGCCGTCGGTGGGGATGGAAGATTATAAAGCAGATCCTAACAGAATTCATAAAGCTTATCTTCATTTTCATGGATTTGTAATTATGCAGCTCTGGTAGTATTGTTATTGTTGGTTTAATTCATTGTCGCGAAGAACTAGTAACTAAACTACACATTCTGTATACGTACCTTAAATTTGTAAAATATAACACCAAATTTCCACACCGTCGCCATGTTCTTCATTGTTGACTGACGCATATTTCATTGTTGACTTACGCATATTTCATTGTTGACTTATGCATATTTCCTTGTTGGCTTACGCATACTTCATTGTTGACTTACGCATATTTCACTGTTGACTTACGCATACTTCATCCACACAGTTACGGTCAAGCACCGTACTCATTATAAAATGTTTCATCCAAGAACTAAATCTAGAAATACACCTATGTAGAATACAAAAGTAAGTACAAAGGAGGAAATTGTCTGCATTGAATACTAAACAGTAGGCAAGATTTGAGGTTTCCACACCCGCTACACAAGGTAACTTACCAGGAGACCAGAATCCTCAACTGATTTGTAGTTGGTCGCATTCCTGGCAACTTGTGCACATGCGGGGTTTTGCATTTTTTTTATTCGAGTAAACTTTCTGTGCCAAAGTGCGTACCCTAATAGTGTAATGGTCTCAATGGATAACACATGAGTACAGGGAATTGAATCACACTTTGGGATGTTTGTCATTTCTTTTGATGTGGCTTTCCTAATGGCCCAGTGTTCTGCGCCGAAGTCCACTGTTAGTGTCTTCACTAATCCTGTGTCCTGGTTTTAAAACAGTTGCAGGACAACTCTTGTTGTTTGGGTGTGGCTACTGGCAAGCAAACCTTACAGAACATAACAATAGTAGCTCTGCGTCTGTGGGCTTCTTAGGTGCAAAGGGCAGGGTCCTTAAGGAAACCAATTCTAAGGGAGTCACCGACATCCCAGTGCGTGACTCATTTCTTCCATTCAGACAATTACACCATTAGTGTAGGTACTTTGACACCGGAAGCCCATTAGAATCACATAAACTGCAAAACCCGCATATACACAAGTTCCAAGCAGCACTGCCAACTACTGATTATTTTCAAATACTGGTCGCTTTTTTATATGGAGTTTTAACCACTAAATATATGTAAATTTGGATTTTTGGCCTACCAACATTTCATGAGTAGTGTTCTTAATTCACTGCAAAACAAACAACCTTGCACGCGCGCTTAAAGGTGATGAAGATCACATCTAAAATCATGGCGTTATGTGTTCTACAAAAGCTTCATTAGACTTACACTTGTAAAAATTCACGAGACCGCTATCTACAGTACAGTGTCGGGTAATTTCATTGCGTGCAAAGTAAGTGGCCCTAGTTGTACTGAATGCTATGAACACAGTTGTTACCTGACAAGTGTACACGTTTAGGAACAGGCAGTCTTCGTCGCCTACATAAACGTAACCATGATGGACATCCATTTGTGGGCAAACGGCGCCTTCGACAACGGCGTCTCGAACACCCTGCCATGGTTCAGCAGACTGCGGGGCCTGAAAAATAGAGAAGAAATTATTTTTTTTAAAGCGGAGACGGGCCCCGCAGCAGACGCTACGGACGCACCGCAGCCTTAAGGCTTCTTGTGCAACCCTATGATAAATATGATCATTATTTTTGTGTCATTTTCCTAGTAATGGAGCACTGGTGGAATGAAATGGACGGGGGAAAACCGTAGTGCTCGGAGAAAAACCTGTCCCATTGCCACTTCGTCCACAACAAATCCCACATGGGCTGACCTGGGATCGAACCTGGGTCTCCGCGGTGGGAGGCCGGCGGCTAACCACCTGAGCCATGGCACGGCCAATAGAAGAACTTATGTCACTGTTTGATTTTCTCTGACATATTTAGTCATTAAATCGATGCAAAATTTTTTCTATAATAGTATGTTTCAAATAAACAGCATGTAACATATGACGTCCGTGCAATAAATTTAAGGCTACGATTGCGCGCTGCTACCTCATTAGCGCTCATGTCTTTCTCATAATGCTCCAAATGACCTCATTATCAGTGTTTACTACTCAACGGCCCGCAAGAGCCAAAAGTTTGTCGATTCCTTTTCTACGTGTAACGGAAGAAGAAATATGATGGCTGTATGTCTAGAGTGTCGTAATTCTTTGGAGGGAAAACTAATGTACCTACAAGATTTAAAAATTCCGTTCATACCGCACAGGAAGAACACTGCTTCTCCATTATTCAGACCAGTCGGTGATTCGTTTAGAAAAAGCTATCAGTGTTTATTTTACATGTCATATGAAATACATAACATAGATGGTGGAAAAAATGCAATTATTTTTACATGTTACAGCGGTTGGTACACATAGCAACCACTGTATAAGCACTTGACATGTAGGAATGTATTTGAAGGTTAAGAAAGAACCGGTTTTCTTGTTGCGTATAATGAAAATACTCACCTGGAATCTGAGGTTTCCTACAGGTGGCTTAGCGTAAGGAATGCCTTGGAAACTGCAGTACTGGAGACCAGATTTAGTTACGACCTTTCGCCCCCTCAAGTCACCCTGTGTCACTCTGACAATTACGGTTTCCGGCATTCTGCTGAAATGTATGTGTAAAGGCAGTGGCCATGTATCGCGCCACACGTCAACTACTCTTAAGGTCGTTTCTGCATGACGGTGAACATGTCAGTTGTTTCATACTTTCTCTTCGTAGATGGCAGGACGTGTCTAAGAGAGGGAATGAAGCGTTTGCATTTGTAGCCAAATTTTCTGTCGCGGCGTGAAGTGATCAGTGTCCAAAATTCGAAGGTAACAGTAAAGTAATCCGTATGCAGACTTGAACAGGCCCTGATGGCTGTAGGAGGTTGAAGCTCCCACAATTTCCAGACAATCAGCACAGGAAGGTGGCAAGGTTGTCAGCCCTATGCACCGGCCGCTTTTACCCCGCAGGAGATACCCCTGGGACTCATTTTTGTTAGAGGCTGAGTCAACCCCAGGACCATAGACAGCAATAAAATTCCTCACCCGTTACGAAAACTGGAATGTCCATACCATGTTCACATGAAAGCATCCATGTAATTTTTCGTGAGAGAAGGCCTATATAGACACTCTATATCCTCATGATGTGTCAGGGTCTCTTCAGCATTATCGTAATCTACGTCTTGTTCTCTAAAGTGGCCTCCTTCTTTCAGGTTTTCGAACCAAAATATTGTACACGTTTGTTATTTTCTCATTCGTCCTACATGATCTATCAGTCTTGTGCGTCCTGATTTTTTGCACAGGATTACATATTACGAACCCCCTCCCCCCCCATACCATTCCTACACGTGTTTGTTTTAGCAAATGCTTAAAGACTGCTATCTGCTGAGAAAATAACAATACATGTGTAAACACACGTAAAAAACGCTTCCTCGGAAGGCGTTACGTCACCGACCTTCATTTCTATACATGTTTTATTCCGCATGAACAGACATCAAGAAATAACTTACAAAATAATACTAATTTTGTGTGTTATGTGGATCTTTTGGCAGGTTCTATTGAACTGGGGCTGATCTGTTTTCTTTCTGTTTTGGTCGCTGTAGCTAGAAGTGCTCTGTTTCCTTTTCTTCCTGGTTATCTGCGGTAGTCTCTGCTGCTACTCCTGCTTCTGCGTTGGTTCATTCCCGTATTTTGGTTACTGCTGATGTTATTTATTTTTTCGTTTTAGTCTTTCATTTGGTTATTGATTGAATGTTGTGTTTTTGTTGGTTTCTAGGCTACCATGTTTATGCGGGTTTTCCGCACCTGTTCTGTACATTCTCCTTCAGTGCACTTTAGGCAGTTAATTTTCCTGCGTAGAAAAAAAGATTCTTAAAGCGTGTTCGTGGTTCTGCATCCTTGCTGGTTGCGGCTTCCTCTTGGTGTTGTGACGACATGAACCGAAGCCTTTTCCTGTGCGGTTGAAGTATCTTATACGCTAATATTTGTTGCAGTTCCACGGCTCTTAAGCTTTGCAACAAGCTAATACTTAATGGCTTATACAGTGTGTCCTTTGCAACAAGCTAATACTTAATGGCTTATACAGTGTGTCCTTTGCAACGCACAGCCCTAGGTCTCAGTCACCCTACACTCAGCGTGCTTGGGTAGAGGCTGGGTGTTCAGAAACTGGTAAACATGTTGACCTTGACTACGAAGGAAGCGTCTGATCAGTGTGGCCTAGCTAAGTGCATTGGGTTACTCTGAGCAAGAGAGACCAGTCGTGCAGTTAACAAAGATTTTTTGTCTATGAGCATTATTTGCTAGTCACGCCTTTACATTTAATGGAACATCAACAGTTACCCCCATTTGTTCGTTTTACTTTATGCAGGTGCGCACCTAGATTTTTTAAATGGGGGGGGGGGGGGGGCTGATACTGAGGCTATGTGTAATTTTAAAAATTTAAAAAATCGTTGCGAAAGTAATGTTTTAATGACAACTGTAAAATAACGCTGTTTGCAACTGCATGTATGTATATATACGTATAGTCTTCTTGGTTTTTCCAGTTTCATCCAAGACGTCCTAAGTTATTTTTCAAAATTCTAGTGTACTAGTCATAAGCCGATTTCAGTGGCTGATTTCGGCTGAAGGGTAAATTACGTACAACGTTTAATATCATGTCTACAAAAATCTGTTTTTTTTTTAATTTTGATTTTTGGGGAGGGGCTGCAGTCCGGAACCCACCCCTTCTCCCTTGGACAGGCCCCTGACCTTATGTAATATGCATTTTGGCTGTATCGCATTGGCAGTGTTATTTCCCGCGTAATGTCATAACTGCAGCACAGGAGTGCAATGTCCTGCATTCAGGACACCATGCGCGATATGCAGTTGCAGTACAATCAGGCGCCATGACATTCCGTTTGATGTTACCACGCAGGTACTGTACGAGTTGCAGCTTTACGACTAGGCGTGCAGCCAATCATAACAAGCTGCACTTTGTGTCGTCTATGACAAATATCTTCTGTGATCTGACGCCGTGCAGTCGTGTACAAATATGCTGAGATTTCATAGTAACCGCCTGCCTCCATCTTCGGGTGTGAAAAGCGCGTAATTTGCCACTTACGCCATGAAGATAAAGGCAGAATATTCCCACAGAATGGACGTAAATTCCCTCCAGACTACACTGCATCAAAAGCCATAAGACATTTACTCATCCTTCAAGATCAACATTAATTTACAGGCTGAAATCCAATTTAAGTACACTTTACTATTTTGGCGATTTGATGTTCTGTAATTGCAAATCACGGTAAATTTGAGATGGATCGTTTGTGCGCTTTTAAGGTATGTCGCAACTGTGCGGGGCTTGGTGTGGAACGAGTGAATGAGTCACGACAAAAATCGTTCATAGTGATTTGTGGCAGTGACATTTTTAACTAGGCACTTCTGAAAATATAAACCAGGATAGCTCAGTCGGCATAGCGTCGTTGTGCAAAATCCATGATTGCACGTACGGTGTCCACAGATTTCGTGAACAGATCTCCAACAGCGAATGAGATTATACTCGCGAGCCCAAAATGTAATTAACAATGAAATGATTAAGTCTTCTGTTCTAAATCTATTCATTATTATCACATTTAGGGGAACAGTATTTCAGTGATTCGAACATTGTAGCTACTCGAAAGGAAATATCCAAGACGTTAATTCAAATCTGTAATTACGGCCGTGATTTTCGACAAATTTGTGAGAACCATGGGCTACTAATTCAACCAACAGGAAGTCTCCAAATGACCTTTCTTCTACTTTGCAACGCCACATGCACTCTATTGGGCCGCGGTGGCGCAGTTGGTTGAGGCACTGCGCTAAAAGCCGGAAGGTCGCGGGTTCGATTCTCGATGGTGTCAGGGGAATTTTTCATTGTCATAATCCTTTCGGTCGCACTATGGCCCTGGGGTCGACTCTGCCTCTAACGGAAATGAGTACCAGGAATATTTCCTGGGGGGTAAACGTGGCCGGTGCGTAGGGCTGACAACCTTATCACCTTCATGTGCCGACTGTCTGGAAATCTGGGAGCCTCAACCTCCTGGAATCCTCAGGGCCTGTCCAGGCCTGTAATGGGACTGCTTTACCTTTTACCTTTACATGCACTCTATATTGTGGTGTGATTACTATGTTGGAATTAATTTAAAACATTATTTTTCAAATCAGAAGGATTTTGTGGGTGAAAGGTTTCTGAATCTCTGTTTATACAGTAGATTTAAAATTATTCAGACGTAAGGAGTGATCTGTCCTTATAGGCCTGCGAAGTGATTAATTTAAAACAGAGGCCACAAGCACTGGACTCCTACTCACAGTACTGAGTTACATGGAGCCACTGCACGACGTTGTGTTGTAGAGAGTCCTCCGTCCTGTGAAAGAGGGGTTCTTTGTGGCAGGACATTATGTTGCGTTTTGACATGATACCATGCTTATTTGTATTATTTACTTTAGTAAAACATCATAACAGACATGACGACTGTGCACAAAATAGGCCACATACTGTAAACAAAAATATATCACTTAACATATATCATATATCATACACCATACGAGCATGTCGTGCACCATATATCACAGAGATGACTGAAGCTCTTCCCAGAAGGCCACACGGTCCTTTGCGAGGTTTTTTTGCATAGTAAGTTCCTTATCGATGTTCAGGTATTGCAGTCCATTCTTAGTGACCGGACTCCAGATTACTCTCAATAAAGGATCAAACTCCGGAGTTGGGTTCCTGAAAATATGTAACAATTGAAGTACATTTCACTACCTTGTTTTCACCGTGCATTTTTATTGAATTAGTCACTAAAAAGTACCAACAATAACGCACAAATTTAATTTATGTGACCCAAAGTCTTTAGAAGGCCACCTTCACTCCGACATGTTTCGGTGGCATATCAGTGAGAGAGTTCACACTGAAAGCTGGGACGCCACTGGTGAGATACAGCCCTTGTTATGCACACGTCGTCACAGCCACTCTACAGGAATTACTATCCACAGGGCACAGTACATATACAGCGCCGGCCGTGCCATATGGATAGCAATTCCTGTGGAGCGGCTCTGACGATGTGTGCATAATAAGGACGGTATCTCACCAGTGGCGCTCCAGCTTTCAGTGTGAACTCCCTCTCTCTCTCTCTCTCCCCCTGATGATGGTGGTATATATGCCACCGAAACATGTCGGAGTGAAGGTGGCCTTCTAAGGAGTTTGGGTCACGTAGATTAAATTGGTGCGTTATTGTTGATACTTTTTAGTGAATAATTGAAGTACAGTCTGGTTGTATACGATTAACAAATGTAAGAAAGAAATAATGGTGGTTTCTCAGGAGTAAAACTTTGTTTCTATTAGTGGTTTCGAATAGGAAAGTTGAACCGTTAGAATTTCAAGACCAGTAATCGATATGTTCCAGTCAAAACTACATTGGTCTGAAGTGCGGTCGTGTCTTGTGAGGGCGACTTAGTTCTACGATGGGAGACAGATATTTCTGCCGTGTTCTGTCTTCTTAGATCATTGCTTAAATTTGACCCTAGGCTTATTATAAACTGAAAACCTAACAAATGGCGATCAGTGGAAAGAGACAGTAATGTTTGTGACAATATCTATATATTTTATCTGCAATCTTTACGCGGAGATGAGGGAACGCCGCCCACGTTGTTGAGGTCAAAGCCTTAACCCTGAGTAACGATCAATACGTGGTCTTTTTTGCTGCAAACGTCGATTTTTTTTCTGGATTTTGCCGAAATCTTCCATAGTTTGATGTGAAATGATGTAGTCTGGTAGAAATGTATATGGGATGATTTTACCAGTCTGCATCGTGTCATATAAAACGGTATCTCTTCATCGTTGCCGCCGTGCTTACCTCAAATATCACTCACAGTAATTCACTTTGCCAGTTTTGTACCGTCTGTGCTAATTGACATATAAGGCACACAACAGAGCTTAAGTATTCCTTATAGTACAGAAGGCCGGTTATTAGCAGAACTTTCAAAGGATGGTAAATTAGAATTTTTTGTGTATAAAAATTAACCTTGAAATTAGCGAGCTTTTTCCTTAATACGACGAAGCGATCGTGAATCACAAAACGCAACGTGGCACGCCTTACAAGCATGTCAAGACACGCATCTAGATTTAGACTGCATGCAGATGGTAAAGGTAAAGGTAGAGCTGTCCTTGTGCACGCCACGATGACATATCGGGGAGTGGAGGTATAGCTGCACTCATCCACTGGGAACGAAATGGAGATAAGTGGCCAGCTTCACGCTCCGGTCGCTTTAGCCCCGGGGGAAGAGTCCCCGTAACTTATTAAGGAGGGAGCTGGATAGGCCCCAGAGCTGGTCTCGAAATTTTTGACGTGATATGTGGCCCGGCGACTGATCTTCTTACGAATGCTTCAGTTTTCTGGCGTCAGACGACATCGTTCCACCATACGCCTCACATTCATTCATGTATCGTTAGTCAGGGGAAGGGCAGCTGGATCATTAGAAGGGGCAATTCCACAGACGGATAATGTCACCCCACTCCAAGTACAGAAAGAATAAATATAACATGGTCTCATGCTAAATGGGGTATTTTCCCCATAATGGAAGATACAATTCCAAATCTTTTCTTGAAATGTAGGAACAAGACCGTAATAAGCAAAATGTTCCTTTCAGTGTCGAAGAAGTGAACTACGAATATCCTCTGCAAATAATTTACTTTTAACATCTGGAATAACTCACCCGGTCTTAGCAAAGTTGGTCCACAGCCTGACCATTCTAGACACAGTCTTCATGTAATCTGTGTCTGGGTTGAGTTTGGCATCGTCAATATGAAATCCTTTGAACATATACGCTACTTCGGCACCATGACACGCACCTAGAAATGATACACACTGATTACAATAGCACTACATCACTCTATGAAACAAGCGGAAAGATGGTCTCCAACAGCGTTTCTTGCTATTATTCTGCATATCAGACTACCCTTCAATGATCTTCTGCCGCATATAAAAAAATACCCAGAATATTTTGCTAAATTTTCACTAGAATTGTGCCTATATGAAGATAAGTAGGCTTGATAATAGCCTAGGAATTTACGTTTTGTTCGATGAGAAGTTTTTCACATTTTATGTTTTAGTTATGTTTTACATAAAGTGGATATTGTGAGAGCGTGAAAGTTTTGAGGCTTCGTCACTGACCCTTGAACACGAGGCCACTAAGCTATCTTGAAGCACTGGGCAAAAAGCGACAGCGACGCGAGCACGGTATCTCAGGAGGAGTTCTCAATTGTGCGAACAGCTCGCCGATAACACCAAATCTGAATCCGTCTTATGAATTTTAGTGTAGGCCTCCATTAATAAGAAATTTAGAAATTTTATAGTAGTTTCGGAGGTGAAATACACAGGAGAAACCACATCCCAATTATGGATTAGTTTGGTGTAACCTGTGCGAAAGGCGTATTAAACATTTAAAGACTGACTTCATGGCTTGCAGCAAATTGCAGTATTCTGTTGTGCGGTGTTGTAATAACAGACGTATAGAAAATCCACTCATCAGCACTACATTACGTTGTTTTCAAAAGTATGTACTTGACTGCAATAACAATTTCTATCGGATATACATTTTGTACCATTCAGACCACGTACTACTTCAGACCGATAAAATTTGGTGCACATTTTACACCTGATAATTTCTGAGAAACTTCAGACAGCATTATAGCAGTTCCGCGGCCTGGAAGGGAACCCAAAAAGTAAGAAATTCTTATCTGTACAATGGAATTTTTGTATATCACAGACTTAAGAAAATTTACCTTGTATTATATTATTATTATTATTATTATTATTATCTGAATTTCTCACTTCTCTGCTTTAGCTGGGAAATAATCACCTATCCTGGGATGTATCATCAACAGGATTTGGCTCGGTGGTCTTATGTGTAATTTAGGAAATTTCTTACAATTGAACATGTGCCAAGAATTACCACTTTTTGCATTTGTATATATGTGTTTGGGGGCGCTGCGCTAATTATTTGCGCATACGTTGTGTAACGAAGTTCATACCTGGTGTGGTAGAGTCGCCAATATATTTTTCAATCAATCCCAGCTTTTCATCATACGAAAACTGGTAAAAGTACATCAGCGTGTCTGTGTGTTTGAGTTGCAAGTCGACGCTCTTCTTAATTCCAGCGATGAAGTAAATGTCACTGTAGAGCTGCAAACGAGCCAAACATCAATTTCTATCACATAGCAGGACTCTGGAAAACGTATGCAATTGGACTGACCTGCGTCCAGTACATCTGAATTAATCTGTGATAAATTGTCAGTCGTGTGAGGAATGTGCTTCATTACCGAGGAACCTATACATGCCACATGTTAGGCTCCACCGCTTCGAAAACATATTCAACCCCCTCTCTACCCGTCTGTCACACACACACGCACACAGGCAGACTTATAGACAACAGACGAGTGCACGCATATTTTAGTACTGTGCATTACTTACATCACACAACGGCTGCAGCGTTTCTCTAGAAATAGGTTTATCACCAAAGTAGAAATGTTTTATTTTAAGAGCAACTTCTTGAGACTTGGCGCTTTTCTTCTTAAGTTTCATTGTGTAAGGAACTAATAGTTCATAGTTGTTGTTCAATTCACTTAACAAAGCTCGGTTTTTAGACATAGCTGAAAAGAGAGGTTACTAATTAATTAAGATTGAATTTATGTGTGACAAGGTGATGATTGTGAAGGTTTCGACTTTTGTTGCGCCACAAATGGCAAGGAAAAATAATTATGTACATTGGAACAGAAGATTTGTTTGGATAATAATTAAGCATTAAATTCAAGGTTTTATGAAAGAATGCTCTGTGTTGGTGTTCATCATCCGACGATATTTGAACTTCGATTTAATTGCAAAAGTACAACTGTACGATTCTTGAGAACTCAGGGTGTAGGAAATACAAGGCTTGGAGTCGCATTCACTGTGCTTAATCTAAAATTTGGGACAGAGGCTTGGCCTCCCTACAGGGCCTACTCGCTGCTTAAAAGTGTGGGTCTATCGCTTCCAAATTGATAGTCCTCTTTAGTGCAAAACAGCAATCGTCAAAGTGTGTTCACAACGCACATTAGTACTGGCCATGCTTTGTATTCCTGAGAGACATAAGTAAATTTATGTACAGTCACTGAGTTACGGTCGTAGCGTGATCTTGTCTGACGTCACTAAAGCAGTTAAAAACTTACAACTTCCTACTGTTCTTACCTCGCATGAAAAGCATTCCTTCATGTGATGTAATGCCAGAGATAAAAGGTACCTTGACGAATTTACCCTCTTGCATTAGTTCCAGTGGTTTTCCTGTGAGAAATACCTCTTCTCCCTTTTGAGCTCCTTTTTCGAGAGTAGGGGCAAAAAACAGCATGCTGCTGGCTTTTTCCTGGAAATGTGGACGAATATTTAATGAACTTGGGATAACACTTAAAAGGTCTGTTAGTTGATATCCAGGGGACCGACGGTATTGTGTTGTAATTATCGGCAGGGGCCAATCCGCTGCCACTTCGCTTTGAAGGTGGAAAACCGAGCAAGGTGGCTCAAGCAGAAACACATCTGACTTGTGTTCTCGGGTTCTCACTTCGAATCTCGGCCGACATACTGACTATGCTGATGGTTTTATGTGTCTACCTCAGCTCCTTCATGCAAATAGAAGAAATTTACCTTAAATTAAATCACGACCAATTCCTTCCATACCTTCCCAATTCACTGTCTTAAAATTATTCGACACTCTATAATATGAGCCACTGATATCGTCGTTAAAATGAACTCCTGCGGAAATACAAATGAAAAATTGTAAGGCTCTCCGAAACGTCGGAATGACAGTCCAAAATCTACAAGGTGTCACTGCCCTTAGACCGTAGGGCTGGCTATAGATTTTATTTTGAACAGCCACCAAAGCCTGGAAACATGCAGGTCTAGTTCATTCCTTTCCGAGGACTAACCTCAGCAGTTTGGGCCGTGACCGTGTCCTCTACCAAACGTTGTGCTGGCACCGTCCGCAGAAACTCCACTAGTTCCTTGCTGTCCGTTGTCTTACAGCCCAGCACTGCACCAAGTCGAAACGCCCTTTCGCGAGGCTCCTCGACCAGAGCCCATGGGTTCAGAACAGCGCCACTCATGGCGATAGCTCGATGAAACAGTCCTGTAAGGAATTCCCAACGGTAATATAATTAATGAGCTTTTGTGATTTATACGGTTTACGTAATATTGCAAATATTCTTGCATCCAAGTAAAACATTTCAGGTGATAGGACTGTGGTTATTGACACCGTGTGTGTTGTAGGTTGACACCGACGTTTCGGAGGAAAATGCTGCCTGCACTTTCGGGGTGACGGAATTACGTCCAGGTAGACGCTGAATTGATGAGGTTTGAGTGAGGTCCTCACGGCGGTTACTGTGATGGTTGCTATGTGCGGTGGTGTAAGTGGTTTTGACCAAGCTAGGTCATACGAACGTTCTGGTGTGTCACTTTTCCCTTGAAGTAACTTTTTTTCTCGTTATTTTCATGTTCATTATGCGTACAAAGGTACAGCATTAGCCTATATTTTGTGCATGTACTATTTCCCTCTATACATCTATATGTGTAATCCGAAATTACATATAAATTGTTAATTAATTAATTAGCCAATATATAATGCTGTAGATTGTTGCTTTGTACAGTTATAATTACACCTATCTTGTTTTCAAAAAGTACCTTTTATGCTGGCATCAAAATTTTCAACAGCTTACCACGTAGTCTGACAATCCTTAAGAACGAAAAGACGAAGTTTAAATTTGCCCTAAGAAAATACTTAAATACACACTATTTTTACAATACAGAAGAATATTTCATGTGCTGAGGTGATTTATGATACTGTTTTATAAAATGTTTATAGTACTTTACACTGTAAAACTGTATATGTTTGTGTATTTGTGACTTGTCCCACATCCTCTTTCTTTGTGACACACTTATGGATCCGCGCGGGCGCGCGCGCGTGTGTGTGTGCGCGTGCGCGCGCGCGCCCGCGCCCGCGCCCGCGCGCGGGCCCCTT
Source organism: Coptotermes formosanus (assembly GCA_013340265.1). Lineage (NCBI taxonomy): Eukaryota > Metazoa > Arthropoda > Insecta > Blattodea > Rhinotermitidae > Coptotermes > Coptotermes formosanus. The sequence continues at coordinate 4,281,078 of BLKM01002316.1, forward strand.
CCTGCATGCAGCTGATACCGCGAATACTAGATAGTGGACGCGCCCATGTCCTGAGTCATCGTATGATACTTTGTCAATAAATGTGCCTGCGTACCTGCAGACATGGGAGAGAGCAGGTGGTAGTGGACACTGCATCCTCCCGCGCTAATACCGAAGATGGTGACGTTGTCAGGGTCTCCCCCAAACTGCTTAATGTTCTGCTGAACCCAGCGCAGGGCCATCACTTGGTCCTTCAGACCGTTGTTACTCGAAGTCTCCGCATCTTCCGTACTCAAGAAACCTTGATAGATCATAAACCGTCATTAACCTAAATTTAAAATTATATATACGTATACTTTTTTACAGTGGCGCAACAACCCCTAGTGGGCCAGGGCCTCCTCAGTATAGCGGCTTCACAATCACACTCAGACACACAACACTCACAAGAGAGAGATATCCATGCCCGCCGCGGGATTCGAACCCACAATCCCAGCAAGCGAACGGCCGCAGACCCACGCCTTAGACTGCGCGGCCACTGGGACCGGCTTTAAAATTACATGTAATTCTATATATTATGTATACAAATTATATACTGTGACCAGTCATTAACGTAACTCCAGAGCATGGATCAGTCTCCGTCCACTTCACATATTTCACACCAAAGTAAACGTACAGATGATTATCCACGTGTTTGTTTATTTTCATGTCACGTGATAGGCATATCTTGTCAAGCTTGGGCCGCCGTCACTGGGTTGCGGATTTAGATACCCCGCTGTAACATACGCCTACGCAGTAAGTGACTTTGCGCAGTGCTTCATGCGGAAAAATCGAGCACTTAGCGTAAAGTTGCGATAATTCGTAACGCGTTAAGTCAGCTTAACGCAAGCGCTGTCTACAAACCCCACTGTATTCGTATAAGGCTGTAATGACTTACTGTCATGTGCTCATGCAAAATATCTCCATGTGATCTTTGGTAGACAATTACATGTGAATTTTACGTAGAAATTATCGACTCCAAGGACGTCACAACAGTTATTATAATCTAGTCCCTGCTTGAATGTGAAACATTCAGCACAATTTTTTTTTTTAATTTTACATTATTCATACCGTGCACTGTCACTGATCAAACACACAATACTCATCCAATTCCAGGAGGTGATCGAAACATGTTGGGTTAGCCTACAGTGATGATAATTTATAATATCAGAAATAATAAGAGTGCATTTTTTTTTGGATGGGTATTTTTAATCTTTCACAAAACCCTTATTCAGGCCATAATGTCTTACACCTTCCCCGCCTGTTAAACAAGGCTGTCTGTACGACTGGCCGTTTTCCAAAAACACACGCAGGTTCCCGACTGGCATATGACCGTTACACTACCGTGCATTTATCGCTATGTCACAAGATGATGCAAGCGGAAGCATTGCAGGATAATAAAAATCAGATGTTCGAATCATGGGGCAGGGAGAAGCCCGACAAGGGAAGTGTCAGACACATCAACTTAGTCTGTTGAAATGATTTAACGTACCATTGCAGCATAAATTAGGGGAGCCAAGAGCTTGATCTGCTGAACAGACAGGGCCTGTACGTACTGCGTGTGTCTACTCTCCTTATAGTAATCTGGTACTTAGGGAACAGTACAACCCTATGTATATGAATGTGAAAATATGCAACAAGTTTAATGCAGTATTTTATAACCTGATTCAAAGATCCACACAGCAGGTGGAGTCCACGTATTCTAATGGGAACAGGACGGAAGAGTCCACGTATTCTAATGGGAACAGGACGGACTCAAGGTTTCACATGTTAAAGCTGACAAATTACCACACTGGTCACTAGTACGCAGTGCTGAACCATGTGTTTTATGTCGTTCGGCTAACTGTGGTCTTGCCCCAGGTAGCAGTGCCCTTTACCTAGTGCTCCCAGCCGGTAATTGAAAGTGACTAAAACGACATCTGCAGCAAGCAGATAGTCCGGTCCATTGATTTGCGTGTTTCCCGATCCCATGTAGAAGCCACCTCCATGTATCCACACCATCACAGCTTTCAGATCATCTCCGGACCGCGCAGGAACCTGCAGTCAGCAAAACCTTATATAACTCCATAGGTCAGACTCCTTATTGAGAAGCTAACAGTCGGTCACCTAGTCCAGAAATTCTCCGTCTTGCTGGAGACTAAGGTCTTATTCCCGCGTTCATAAAAGCCTGCCACTTGTCCTTCTACACGCTGTAGGTAACCTGCTGTCACCAGGGCATGACAGAGAACACTGCCTCCAGGTATGAGGAAAGCAGTGCACATAGCCAAGAGGGGGCCGATCTTCTAGCTTTGGAGTTGCGAGGAGGGTTAAGAACTTCTCACTATAGAAAAAAACGTTTCACGAAGGATTGAGCAATAAGAGCCAACACCTCGTTAAATTACTGTGACAGTTAGGATGAACCCTGAACTAAACAAACAGCCGTGACATCTCGAAGTGGCAAATGGTTTTCTGGGCTCGAATCCCCAACTTCAATTTCTGCAGGCAGGTAAAATTTATTTTCACGCTGACAGCGAAAGTGTGGTAAAGCAGCTACATGCCTGGCACTAGGCAGAACCCAATTTTGTTTGAATGATGAGATATTTTAAGAGGGTTATGCCTGGACACGTTTTAAAGTGTTAAGTAAAACACAAAACAATTGTTGAGTTTTCAGAATAATCTCTAATCCTAATTACTCTTAGATTCCAAACAGCAGTCCCTCTTGAATGTAAATTAAGGATTAAAATATCAGTTCTACAGTAATAGTGAAACATTGTTAATACATCGACTTTATAGAAAGTCCATAATTTTAGAAAGTGACTGACTGAAGGTTGTGGTGTAAGAGCAACAGAACACCGGTTACATCTGTTACATGGATAAATTTGAAATGACACAATATGTAAAAGTCAGGACTACCTTAAAAATATGTCTTCGTTGCAAAAATGCAAGTATGGAGTAACTTTAGTATATATCTTCGCAAAAAAAACTTCATAATACTGGTAAAGGTATAACTAAGTATCCCTGTAATTAAGTTATATGCTATGGTGACTTTGTGGTAAAGTTACAATCAATATTTATTAAACGTCTATACAGGACGTTTAAGGTCTATCATGATAGATGCTCAAGTAAGTCTTCAGGCTGGGATCGTATCTCATACAGAACAGTCTCAATTATAGAACTGTTTCTTCGGCCTCAGCTCGCATCTCACGGAAACAATCTCAGATGTTAAGACCAATCGTGACATCAGACCATTTCCCAGGGAATCCGTGGATACATTTTTGTAATGGCTACTACGAGGTTTACTTATATGTTTAATTAAATAAGCATTTTGTTAAAAAACAATCGCGAAATTTTGTAATTGGAGATGTGTTTGTTTCGTATGACCGTTACAGTATCTAATTAAGAAATCCCCTGTAGCCACGAAGCAAACGATAATCATTTTACTTAAGGTCAAATCATGCAATGAATTCTTATGTATGCTACTGGTGTTTATTAGTGTCTATTTGAAATCAGTCCTGAGACATAAATTTTTAATTTTGGATACCTACCATTCGGACACCCTATATTTACATGAGCAAGGATGTGAGCGTCCGTGGTTATTTTTTTAAGCCAAAAGGCGTCTGCGAGCAAAGAGTTTGGGAAACACTGGATCTAGAATGCCATTTAGTTTTACCAGATTTTAACCAAAATCTTAATTTGTCAACACATTTTAGTAAAAAATCCCAAATATGAAATTGCACAAAAATCCAGACGGCGGGCGCGCTTCTGTTCCATGTGGACGGACAGACGGACAGACACAACGAAGCTAACAGTCGCTTTTTGTAACGGCTTTCCGAACGCGCCTAAAAATGTATTTGCCTTCTGTGTGACTCTTACCTTGGGCGTATATACATTGACATACAAACAGTCCTCTTCTCCTAAGTACGCGTCGGCCACGAAGTCATCTATCTGTGGGGCGACTGAGCCCTCGTTGAGGGCGTCGCGAATTCCTTCCCATGAATCTGGTGGTTGCGGGGCCTGCATACAAAAAAAAAAATTAACTCTCACCCTAGAACGGGCCATGGAGGCCGAGAGGGGAAGTAGCGGTGTAACTCTACTGTTTCTGTAACCTCTGCGCTACATGGGGATGGGTGGCCAACGCCACGCCCCGGCCGCTTTACCCCCAGAAAAGAGACACGGTACACATTGTACAGGAGGTTGGGTGGGCCCCACGGCCGTCCTGGATGGGTGCGGAAAATCTCGTCTCCCCCCCCCCCCCCGGGATTCGACCCTTGGACCGTCCATCCCGTAGCGAATCGCTATCCCGGCCGACGGGCCTGCAAACAGTATACTTACGCTTATTTTACTGCGATGTAGCAAGAAACCAAGTCACTTCGTAAACTTTAATAACGTCCACTGTACGTACTAATGCCAAAACACTACTAACCAATTTGCTCTGACGTACGTACAAGCCAGCAAATACAGTACAAAGCTCGATTAGGAGATCCGAACTTTCTTCAAGAGCTGATGTGTGTTAGGTTACACGCTCTGCTAGCTTGACGGCCAGTGCAAGTAACATGCTTTAAGTGCGGTCATGAATGTTACATAAATAGGTGTCTTCTTTCGGAAGTTGATTATGGCCTAATTGAAAACATCCTCATGAAAGCCACCTTAACGTTTTGATCAACTTTTAGGCAACTGACTGACTGACTGACTTAACTAACTAACTAACTAACTAACTAACTAACTAACTAACTAACTCCATGAAGCAGAGTCCTTCTTGAGAAACTAACAGATCCTCAGCTACTCAAGAAATTCCCCGCATTTTATGGGACCCGAAGGTTCATTACCGCATTCACAAGCGCCCGCCACCTGTCCCTGTCCTGAGCCAGATCAATCCAGTTATTAGGCAAGACTTGACTGTAGAGAATGTTAGACTGTGTCAAGGCGGTGAAAATTTAGGTTGTGAATTCCTGAATTATGACACCAATGCTTTCTAAAAAAATCTTTTGCTTCATTCTTCTTAGTAATATCTCACTGTTTGTATCTCTTTCATTATGCGTGTTTAATAGAGTATGTGGGTCCCTATAAGTTGTATGTAAGTAAAAAATAAAGCGTTTTTAACTCATGCATTTTTAAATACGAAATAAATACACTAGGATTCAATTCTTTTGTGATGACGCTGCATCAAGCGGTAATCAGATCTAAGGAAAGTACTGCCTTCATCTTCAACTCTAAGAATGCTTCTATAGTCTAATGACCCTTGAAGGTGACGGCAGTACGTTCCGTCGAAACGTCTGGATCCGTTTACTCCATTACGCGGTGTCATATCCTGAAGGACGGAATCCTCAGCTACAGGGCTGCGTAAAACCCAAAGTTCGCAAAACGAATGCATTTCGAAAAATTATGTCTGTTTACACATACGCTAATATCCTACCAATAATAGGCGTTGCCTTTCTGCTTTTTATCAACACTTGTAAGACCTTATTTACATTCAAGGGCAATAATTTACTCTGAATGACTCTTATTTGCATTTTTCAAGGCAATCTTAATCTATTTTGGCGACAAGCTAGATAAGACATGAAGGATGGTATAAAAAAAGTCTGGCTATTTTCCTCTCCAGTAGAAAACTGCAGAATGCAGAAGAGTGTAAGAAGAAACATTTACATGGAGGAGGAGGAGGAGGAGGAGGAGGAGGAGGAGGAGGAGGAGGAGGAGGAGACGAAGAAGAAGGCGAAGAAGACGAAAAAGAAGAGGAAGGAGAAGAAGGAGAAGACGAAGAAGGCGAAGAAGACGAAGAAGAGGAGGAAGGAGAAGACGAAGAAGGTGAAGAAGACGAAAAAGAGGAGGAAGAAGGAGAAGACGAAGAAGGCGAAGAAGACGAAAAAGAGGAGGAGGAGGAGGAAGAAGAAGAAGAAGAAGAAGAAGAAGAAGAAGAAGAAGAAGAAGAAGAAGAAGAAGAAGAAGAAGAAGAAGAAGGAGGTCTGAATTTTGAAACAGGGAACCGACGAGCAGTCGGTCGTAACTTACTGCTAGAGATCCGAAAAATCAGTCACGATGAATTAGCCTACTTCAGAAGGCTACGTGCCAGTCTAAGGGACTTCTGTCGCAGTCCGCGAGGAAGCAATGGTCTTGCTTGGTAGGAGTTCTACGGGTCTGTTTGGTTACTGCAGTCTTTCCTTGTGTAGGCCTACTCACGCGGAATCTGAAGGACCGTCAAGGTGTTTTGCCTTAAGGGATACCCTAAAAACTGTAGGAAGTTGCTCGTGATATAGTCCTTAGTGTCGTTCCGCTCAGTTCGCTCTCCGTCACACGCACATTCACGGCTTCCTCCATAGTCCTGCCTCAGCGAGTTTGCCGTCACGCTGATGAAGATTCTTGTGACGTATGTGCTGTGTCATCACTGATGACGCACGTATTGGCGTAGGTTCGGAATCTCTCAGTATAGATCTCAGTGCTTCCAACGTAACAGTCTTGTTATCTAACTTTCACTAAACCATCCAGTTCCGTTTATCGTTGCCATCTTTTGTTCACATTCATAACTAGAATAGAAAGTCTGCCATCTTCTGCTGTAATTTCGTACCTAACATCTATAACGACAGACTAACAAGTGTTTGCTGACATTATCTGGTCATATTCGTAACTCCTCTCCCTTCTCCTCCCACTACTACTACTACTACTACTACTACTATTACTACTACTACTACGACTACTACCACCACCATAGTAGTTGTAGTAGTAGTAGTACCGCCGGGGCTGCTAACAGACTTACAACAGTAGAATGGAAAGCCATATATGTTTACACACGTAGGTATGAGACATGTTGCATTAACTTTGGGTTACTGTGAGATTATGCCTTTCGTTGAATTAAATGCCACGTATTTTAGTGCCCACGTGTCATCCACGCAATTGCGTCCAACAGTATATTGTCGTTATTGCCCTCATCAGGGGCTTCGGTAGGTCGGGGGGGGGGGGGCGAGTGGTGCCGCTTTCCCGGGCAGCGGAGTCCAATGGACGGCAAAATCGGTGGAAAGACGAGTACTGTAAGTGAATAAACTTGATTTTATGCATTCAACAAGTTTTAAACTATTGCGTACAACAAAAGGAACTTCAGTAAATGACTGCGATTTTTTTGAGCTCATAATTTATGTTAAGGGACGTCCATTGCGATTAGTTGCCCCGAACTTCAGAAAGCCTCTCCACGCCATTGGCCACCATCACCATATCACAGGCCTATTAATTTCCACAGTCGGAGCCAACTTCGACCCTGGCGTCGACTTTAAGTCCTACGTGGGTCGCGCTCGTTAGTCGTGTTCTGACAGATTCCGCAAAACAGCCCTTCATTCTGCTCTGCCGTCTCTTTTTATTCATACGATCCTCCTGCGCATGCGCGTCTTCGTGAGAGGGCTTGTGCTGGATATCATTAAAATACGTGCACCAAACGAGTTAAATCCTCAGCACACAGTCGAAGTACTTTAATTCATATTTCACCTTTCATATATTCTTCACGACACACTTGCTGTCTATGTGACCCAAGTGAACGTCGCTGGCAATCACTGAATTAACTGTAATACGAAGTTTCCACCACAAATAAGGCGTTCTCTTGTAGCGCGTACCGTGCCTACCTCTCTGAATAAATAAATCAAATTGTGAAGTTTATTCTTTGAGTATTCAGTGTCCGCTTATCAGTTTGCCTTTGCTTTCTCTGAACGTGTATCACAAACGACGAGTCCCAGAAGAGATGGTAAATACAGAAGTTGTTTCTCTTGACAGACTACCTTATTGATTTTATTCCGTTTCTAAATTAAGCTCGAGGCCGTACAAAAAGCTCATACGTCAGGTATACAAACTACCCTGCTTCTTATAAACGGTCTGGGGGTGAATGCTTGTCACGTGGCTCCTCGGTTACCAATGTACGAGGACCAGATGATCCTAAACTGCAGGTACAAATGCATTACTGTCTACAGAAAAACGACGACACACAGTTCTTCGCGGTCAAGCTAACCTCTAAATACTAAGCGAGCAGAAATATTATATTCTTACCTTAAATCTGAGAGGCCCCACAGGAGGCTGACAGTATGGAATCCCCTGGAAACTGTAGTACGTTGTTCCAGTTTTGGTTGTTACTTTCTTTCCTCTCAGCTCACCCTGAGCAATAGAGACCGTTATGGTTTCCGCCATTTGTGGTTCTCTCTAGTTCATTAGAGAACAAAACACAGTTTCTTCTTCAGCAAGGGTGATGCACGAATTTCAGTGCAGTGTTCGCCATACGCATCTGCAGCGATATGACTCACCGACTGCTCTCCGTGCGTCGCCTCAGCGCGCACTGAAGTACAGACGGACTAACACGCCGTTGCCTCAGCGCGCATGCAACTGCCGACAGAATCACCGGCTATGTGCCGCGGCTTCGCGTAACCGCCACGTGAGGCGCGGCGTTTTGTTGCACAAGGTTGCGTAGGGTTGCACAAATCCCGGGCGACCTAAATTTGTACAGTGGCGCCTAAGGCTTGTGGGTCCTCAGTATGTACCTTGTTTCATGTCCCTCTTTTGATGTGTCGAATTTGAGATGGCTCCAAGAATTTTTGGAATATTTGTGGTTCTGTGGTGTTGTCAGCAGTTAGCACTGCTTATTTGTATTCGAGAGACCCTGACTTCATATCTCGACACAGACCGGCTGTCCTGACTGACAGCTGTTGTGGTTTACTTCAGCATACCATTCCAGGGCCGATCCCAGTAGCCGCGCGGTCTACGGCGTGGGTCTGCAGACGCTCGCTACCTGGGATTGTGGTTTCGAATCCCGCCGGGGCCATGGATGTCTGTTTCTTGTGGATGTTGTGTGTTGTCAGGTAGAGGTCTCTGTGTCGGGCTGATCGCTCGTCCAGAGGAGTCATACCGAGTGTGGTCATACCATGGAAGTGTGTCTTGAAATTTTCGGATGGATATAACTTAAAAGCGGCCCCTCGACGGTCATATAATTGCTCAGTAATTTTGCGTTGAATTAGTAATGTGCACTATGTTCAACCTTAAGATGACTCAACGTTATTGCGCAATATGTTGAGCGATACTGATGCTGCTTGTCTGGCCATTGCTTTAGCCATGTGCTTGGAAAAAAAAAAAGCAATCGCTGCTGGACCAAAGCATGGTACGTACATACGAAGACCGCAACACACGCGTGAAGGCAGTACGAGAGACCTAATACTGAGACAGACACACGACTACAAATCTTGTCTGCGGTGATGAGCTGCTGAAGATTTTTACCGCTGCAATTGCTAAAATAATGCTAATATCCAAGAAGTAGTCACTCGTTCTCAGCGGTTGTCCATTACGAGGCCTGAAATTTCTTTTTGACATGTGTACTGCGCGGCAGACAGTGGGTAACGGAATGGGTACTGCACAGTACTGTTCACAGAATATTCCAGTGTCTGTGAGATTAACTCCATGGGGCAGAGTCCTTCCTGAGAAGCTAACAGGTCCTCAGCTAGTCAAGAAATTCCCAGTATTTTATTGAAGCGAAGGTTCATTACCGCATTGAGAAGCGCCCGACATCTGTCCCTATATTGAGCCAGAGCAATCCAGTCCATGCCTCCCCCTCCCACTTCTTGAAGAACCGTTTTAATACTATCATCACATCTACGCCTATGTCTTTCAAGTTGTCTCTTTCCCCGAGGTCTCCCCACCAAAATCCTGTATGCTGCTCTCCTGCCTCCCATACGTGCCACATGTCCAGCCCATCTCATTCTTCTTCATTTGATCACCCGAATAATAGGTGGTGAGGAGTACAGATCATGAAGTTCCTGCTCATGTAGTCTTCTCTATTCCCCTGTTACCTCGTCCCTCTTAGGCCCAAAAATCTTCCTCAGCACCCTATTTCCGAACACCCGCGAGATTATACAATAAAAAGCAGACTTCATTTGTCTGACACGTTATATTTTTCAGTCCTTCAATATTTTGCAATATTAATTATTGCAAAATATTGTCGACCTCTAGCGGCAGTAATAATGTTCAGTATTATTGACCGTCTAGGAGCACTTTATAGGAGCATTTATGGGCCCACGTGCGAAAATGTTAGACGGAAGGAAACTGCACTGATTCGTAATTGGAGTGTCCCATTTCGTTACGTAGTTTGCCGCAGTACTGGTTGTCCTAGTTGAACATTCTTGATTTCGTGTATTCTTACAGTACATGCCGACAGAGCAAGCTACCGTAAAAGTGGAACACATGCGGACGTCTCAAACAGACCAATAAATATACTTCCATGAGGATATATCTTTGTTTTCATATAAACCGTGTATTATGTGATGGCTGTGTGATGCCGCGTGACGCTCTTTTGTAAATGCGTAGGAGAGCCACTAGAAGAGGACACCGTTCTATTTGAATGCTGTATAACTCTTAACGTTTCCTTCCATTTGAGTGATAATATGAAGGAACAGACTGTTAGCTTGTGGATCTCGGAGACGTGGCAACTTTCTTTCGCCACCCACAGCATGTTGAAGTGCTTTACGAAGTATCTCTATACTCGACACGGGCCTTTACTTCTGATGATTAACTTAGGCTTTTGTACAGGGATAGTGTACTGCACTGCATACAGTGTGGTTGTAATTTTTTGAAGACAGATTTAGTTCGTACCTCACACAGAACACTTAAGGAAGACCAGTCGGTAAATCTTATATGTTGTACACCGTGCATATTACAAGTTAATTAGAACAAACCAACAATTATGCACAGGAATCCACAAAGTTATATTTATATTGGCTTTATCCCTACATGCTTCAATGGACATGCCATCGTCTTCAGGGGATGTAAAGTGTTACAGGTGCCAAAAGCATCCAGAAGTGTAAATATCTTCCTGTATACACCAAACATGATTTATAGTAAAATCTGCGACACAAACAGCAGGTTTGGTGTATATACGAAGATATTTACACTTCTGGATGCTTTAGGCACCTGTAACACTTTATATCCCCTGAAGATGATGGCATGTCCATTGAAACACGTAGGGATAAAGCCAATATAAATATAACTTTGTGGATTTCTGTGCATAATTGTTGGTTTGTTCTAATTAACCAGTCGATAAATTATGTGTGCTTGGGCAAACAATTATTAGAATTAGAATTCTTAGAATTATATGGAACATATAAATACATTGTGGGGACAAAGTACAGATATTCTAGTGCTAAACCTGACGGTAAATATATATAAGCATAACACTAGGCTTTAAGAGGTGACTTTCCTGTGAATCTTGTCTATCCGGCAGTCTGTGTTCTTTGAAAATCATTACAGGCATGAAGTTCTCTAGATCGCTGTGGCCATTGTCTGTGGAGTCATATGAAGGAACGTGCGCTACAGAATTATCCACACTCAAGCAAGAAATTAAGAATTACGGTTGAGCCTGAAATTTACAGCATTTTCATAGCAACTCATGCCAAGATTCTTCCAAATTTCGTTGTTCTATAGCGCACATTTCTTGAGATTCTAGGATGTCACAGTGATCATTTTTATTAAAGAAATAATTTTCCGAGGAGTTTAGAAAGCTCTTTGCAAGTTTTATAAAATTCCATTCAGCAGTGGCATGCACCATCAATTATACGATGTCATAAAAAAATAACAGTCTATTTGTATTGTACTCGTGGACCCCTTAATAACAATTACGTCACTACTGCAAATAGAGAATCGAATCTGATAAGTAATGGTATTATAATCAGTAAAATGTGCATTTTTGCAGTGAAGGACACCCTTGATAATTAACAGCGAGGTGCAAGTAATTGTGAAATATGATGCAAAAATTCGTACTTGTCAGCATGACGCACATGTTTCACTTAAATGTACCGGCATTAAGATAGCGTACTTCTAAGTATTCTGACAAATGAAAAATGATGAAACAATAGCTGGCTGTACTCTGTAACTTCCAAGCCAGTAGATTCAGATTAAACTATCTGATGTGTTACGGACGTACATCATAACACTTGGCAGCAGATCTTATCACAATAGGAATATTAGTATAGTATCCTAATTTATGTAAGTGACAACTTCTCATCAGCATTTACCCGTCGTATCAAATAAGCATTTCTCTAGTGGCATGAACTAATTATGTTAATTAAAAGGTGGTTCTCCTTATAAAATTGGCTGTTAGGAATTCAGTGTTGGAACTTTATGCGGCTGTGGTTGGCTGTCGGTGCAGCAGGGAAGAACAGACTAAATAAAATCATGTTTATGGCGAGACATGTTAACAGACGAAATAGCATGGAAAATAATAAAAGTACCTGAAACAACACCTGGCCTGAGGGAAGGAAACCACTTGGGAGACCCAGGTGTAGATGGGAGGATAATATTAAGATGGATCTTCAAGAAGTGGAATGGGGGGGAGGTCATGGACTGGGTTGAGCTGACTCAGGATAGGGACAGGTGGCGGGATCTTGTAGATGCGGTAATGAACCTTTGGTTTCCATAAAATGCGGGGAATTTCTTGACTAGCTGGGGACCTGTTAACTCCTCAAGAAGGACTCTGCTCTATGGAGTTAGTTAGAAACAACACCAGAACACTTAAGACTGACTTTACTTGTATTTCAAAAATAAATTTGTGAAAATTTCATAAAATACAAAAGTGCAACAGTGTGTGGTTCCGTGACGTTCCCACATTATTCTGCCCAGTAAAAAATCAAAACCGAGACAAATTAAAAACAGCAACAAGAATAATAAATAAGAACTAAAATAACCAAAAAGCGTGCATATGCTATAAAAACTCTGGTTCTCAGAGGTTTGTACTACCGAAAGACGAGGGTGATGTAGAAATTATCGATACGCACAGCCTCCTCAATAGTCAAGTGAAATAATTAAGAACTTAGTTTACAACAAGAAAAATATCTTCCACTTACATCGAATTATGTGTGACACAGATGTTAGTTACACGCCTCTTAGCTTACATGACAGGCTACCACAACGAAATGAAAACATCGGAACGGCGCAAAGAAGAATAACACTGTCGAAGAGCAAAACCCTACCCCGAAGACACGTCCGTGACCTTGAAACACCAGATGTCGATAAAATAGCATCGAAAGAATGGCAAAAGGCCAGCGAAATCTTCCCAGAAACTGCTGGATTTATGATTTCCATCCAGGATAAGATCATAAGTGCTATTAATTGTAAGAAGTATATTTTGAAGGATCCGAACACCACTGAGGATAGCTATCTGCAGAAAATTCCAACATAAATGGGGGCGCATTCAATGTACGATGTTGCCCGTATCTTTTGGATATTACAGGTATCCGAGTTCTTCCTTGTAATTGTATAAACTCCTGCCTGTTTACTGCTATTTATAAAAACTCGCCTTCTGCTAGATGTGTTTCGGCTCTTATCCATGCGTGCACAAATATCGATATCTTTAGAAAACCCGTTATTTCTTTAAAACATATCTTGTGCTAATACGTGACTTTTTAAATAAGCTTATCTGTGTTTTTTCGGGGCATAGGTTTTTTTTGACCAAGTACTTGTTATTGCCTTTTCTCTTCCAGTATTGTTTTTGTTTTTCTATTTATCGTTTTGTTTTTGTGTATTTGTACTGTTCTCTTGTCGTATTTGTTTATTTGTGCTGGCGTTATAATAGACTTTTATGCTGTTAAGCCTGCACTTTAATAAGTAAAAATTGAATAATAATAATAATAATAATGCATTATTATTATTATTAATTATTATTCCAAATTTCTCTCTTATCAGCTTTAGCTGGGGAATATTCACCTATCCTGGGATGTATCATTAACAGGATTAGGCTCGGTGGTCTTATGTGTAACTTAGGAAATTTCTTACAATTGAACATGTGCCAAGAATTACCACTTTTTGCATTTGTATATATGTGTTTGGGTGCAGGTTAAGTCTCTTTAAACTTTGTGACAGTGACTTCGGAATTATTCCCGTAGCTGAAATTACTATCGGGACCACTTGTACTGCATCCTGCCTCCACATATCACGTATTTCGTCCGCCAGTTCTTGGTATTTGTTTTGTTTTTCGGTTATTGTTTTGGCGAGATTGTGTGTATTTGGAATATCTATGTCTATTAGGAAGGTATTTTTTGTTTTCTTGTTCGTGAGAGTTATGTCAGGTCGGTTGAAAGGTACTGTTTTTCCCGTAATAATGCTGCGATTCCAGTACAGTTTGAAGTTGTCGTTCTCCAATACGTTTGCTGGTTTGTACTTATAGTATGGGCATTTGTCTTCGATTAGTTCAGCTGCTTCTGCCAGTTTCTGGTGTATAACTTTTGCTACTCCACCATGTCTTTTTATATACTCGGTAGGTGCTAGGTGTTTACATGCAGTGATGTGCTGGATTGTCTCCGGTTCTTTTCCACATCTTTTACACATCTCGTCGATGTTTGGCTGCTTCAAAATATATTTCATGTAGTTTCTTGTTTGTATGACTTGGTCCTGTATTGCTGTTAAAAAGCCTTACTATTATTATTGTCCGAATTTCTTACTTCTCAGCTTTAGCTGGGAAATATTCACCTATCCTGGGATGTATCATCAACAGGATTAAGCTCGGTGGTCTTATGTGTAATTTAGGAAATTTCTTACAATTGAACATGTGCCAAGAATTACCACTTTTTGCATTTGTATATATGTGTTTGGGTGCAGGTTAATAATAATAATAATAATAATAATAATAATAATAATAATAATAATAATCTGAGCACAGGGTCCATTTTCCTTAACATGTCTGAAAAATAAAATAAATTATAAATTGTGTCATATATGTGTCCGTCTCTACTCTGTACTGGCATCTAACATATGAAGTCTGAAGCACTATATATGCAAATGGGAGTTTTGGATACGCAGAAACTTAAGGCATACTTATTCTATACTGACAGCAATGTTTGATATCTTTGTGGGGAACTAGGACCCATACTTAGATTGGACCAGATATTTACCAATTACAGTTCTCATAGAATGTCCCTGATTTCTGAACAATATACTGTGAATAATTTAAGCTCAAACATCAAGCAACATCGGGATCATCATTTCTAGCAACTGTGAAGGAATGTAGGTGTCTTTAGTACAGGAAACATTATATGATTATTTTTCTGGGAACATTTGATAATTTATTTAAAAAGATTAAGATCTGTGTACCACAGTACTGGGTAATTTACACATCACATATACCCAAGTGTGAGACACTAAACGTATGTAAAATGCCACTTATTCCCAGGATGCTAAAACTTTATCCCAGAAGTCCATGTTTTCTTTCATTAGGTCTTTGTGCATTGTCAGCTCCTTGTCAATGTTCAAGTAGTGGAGTTCAGTCTTGGTCACGGGGCTCCAGGTTACTCCCAGCAAGCTGTCTGGTTCAGGAGTGGGATTCCTGTAAGAAAAATGTGCAAGAAGTATAAGCTTGTTGCGTTGTTTTGTCATTAATAGACGGTAGGTCTTGGAACAAAGAAATATTAAGGGGAAGGCTAGTAGACTGAGGATTTGCAAGTGGCAGTAGAAAAAGAGCACTTCTGAAAAATTTAGTAGTTTCTCAGTTAATCAACAAATTCCCTGTGCTTTATGGAACCAGAAAATTAATTAACATGTTTACAACAACCCACTGTTTCTCCCTGTCTTGAGCTAAATGAATTCAGTTTGTGCCCTCATAGTCCAGTAATTTAAGAACTACATATTTTAATATAATCCTCCCACTTACTTCTTGGATTTCCTACTACTCGCCTTCCTTCAAGTTTTCAACTGGAATGGAGTGTTCAGTTCTCATATTTCCCATGGGTGTACAAGCCCAACCCATCTTGGCATCTCTCATTTTGATTAACACACTGCCTTACACTAAAATGTAACATGCCTTGTCATATCTACTTTGTGGCTGGATTCAGACAAACGCAATAAGGTGTAAGTCTGTTAGACACTAAAAATGAATGCATACAGCTGATGTGTCTGCACACAGCTCACGGAATTTTGTGACATGTAAACTGAAACCTGATAAGTGCCATAGTTAAACTGAAGTGATGATAATATTCTCTGATGATTGCACACAAAATGTAAAAACATGTCACTAATCTCTGTATTACATAGTATCAGGTTATAACTCTTGATTTGTTTTCCAAAAAAAGAAGTCAGGTGTTAGACCCTCCCATGTGGATACATTATTTTTCCTAGGTTAGATCAATATGATGTACAGTGATGAGATTACTTAAAGTTTATCTCTTTGGCTTATGCATATGTTGTCTTGAGGTTCATTAAGTTTGCTTTATATTGCAGTTATCTACATGCCACAACACATAATTACTTACCCAGTTTTTGAAAAATTGATCCACATCTTGAGCAGTTTTGAACTGACTGTCACACCCTCTTCATCTAAAGGAGGAAATATGTCTGTCAATGCTGTCTCAAAGAAGTATGCAAGATCTGCACCATGAGATGCTCCTGAAATATTTTGACTGCACATTACAACTTGCCCTATTTAAAGCAGAAATGGGCTGGTGTTATATGTTGTAAGATTTTCGTGAGACCTATGGGTGTGTGTCACCATAACAGGTTTGAGTTTTTGTAGAGTATAAAGGTTTTCACAGACACCTGTCTCCTCAAAAATGAAGGGGTGTGTGAATGAAAGTTAGTACATGGGCATCCTTCTACAGTTTTAGTGTTACCTCCTAAACTACCTAGTAATTCTGTTTTATTTACTTTTAAAATAGATTTAATATTTATCTATGCAGTGCAGGATTTAATGACTAACCTTAGGGAAACCTTTACATACAAGAGAATTTTGTCACTGGAATGATTGGGTTTAGACAACAGGAATTGAAAAATAGGGGAAAGAAAACCTTATTGACAGGAGCTTATATTGTTAGGGAAACACAGTCCATGCATGCAGTACAAATTTTGGAAAATGAAGTAGGATGTAAGAGAGTGACAGGGATTTAACTGGATCTGTACAGGGCACAGTAGTTTAATTTTGTTGATCAACAGAGGACTTTAAAAATAATCCCATACCAGCAAGTTAGTGGCAATTCGTTTGCCTAATATTGTGTGATCCCAAGTGCCAAAGTATTTCTTTATCATAAATATGAAAATAATTGCATTCCATATGGTAACATGCAAAGTGCAAAAGTTTTTTGTCACAGAGGCCCACAATATATTTTCTCCCAAAGGTATTACATGGGGCACAAAAAAATTTTGACCCACAATATTCCAAGGATACTTCAAAATAATGGCATGAAATGAGTCCTTTGATGTAGTCTAGATTAGGTGTTCAAAAAAACAGGTGCCTACATATTTAATTCTTTCCTTCTCAGAACAGAAAAGTATTATGCAACAATGTTGTTTTCAAAATTGTTCATCATCTGGACGTAATGATATCCCACCCCCCAGTTCTGTCTTCACTTACAAGTATAAAGAAAAGGTATCTACTCTGTAAAACATGTTAGAGAAGGCTACTCATTTTCCAGACAATGGGCAATGTGCACAGAAAATGCTTGCATGTTAATAAACCACCACTCTTGCGGTGTAACAGAAATCAGTAACTTCTGTAATATTATTCCCTTTCTACAATAAAATAAATCTTAAACTCTGGAACATTTAATCAGGGAGCACAGGTGATAGTAACACATCACAAGTGCTTTGTTAACATAGAATTTATAGTTTAAAGGACACTTTTTAAAACCTTCTGGTTCATTTCCCTCATATGAATAGATTTAAGTAGGAAACTAGGTGGCTAACACACGCAAGGTACATCACCTGGTATACTTATATCAGTTACACCAGCTGGTAAAAGATGCGCTGCTTTTTGTTCATGCGAAAACTGGTACAAATAAACAGGAGCTGAGGATTTAGATTGCTGTTCCTTAGCAGCCCTGTATGCCCAAATGTTGAACAAGATGTCACCATATACCTAGAAGAGACAAATTAAATCATGTTCATTTCTATAATATGAGGACATGAATCCAGCAAGGTGATGCATTTTTCTACATACATCTAGCAGTTGTGGCCACGTTTCTTTAGACACAGCTTTATTACTAAAGTAGAACTCTTGAATTTTGCGACCTATTTCTTTGATTTGCTCTGTGCCCTTTGGAAGTTTGAGGTTTACAGTTAACAGAGGCTCCCAGTTATCGGTCAGAGAGTTGTACCAGGACGTATGTTCCACAAGATCTAAAACACAAATTAATTATATTTGATCACTTTCACTATGTCAAATACTTTGAAGTTCTATAATATCCATGTTTTTATTCTTACTGCTACTGCTACTCCAAATGTCCAGACAGGCTCAGGAGCCTACCCAAGCTCCTATTCAATGGTTAATGGACTTCCTTACCAGAGGATAAATGCTCTGGGGCACGAAATTGACCACTGTCTGCCATACAGTGTTGAGGTTAAGAATTAGTTGTGCTGTACATCTATTCCCCCTTCATGCCTTCATGGCAGGGGAAGGAACAAATGTACTTTAACTGCTACACAATTCTAAAGCAGCCAATTCCAGTTACACTAAATTGAACAGCACGAAATCTTGGTTTACTTTCTTCTAGGAGTTGAAAATATGATGCTGTCTGGTAAATTCGGAAGTCTATCATAGGCTACAAATTTGTTTCTTAGCAACCCATTCCCACAGGTAAAATTTTGCAATGCTGAAGGACTGCTAACTAATACATAGTTTTTCAGGTGTATTGATTACAATTAGTACAAACTTATTTATAACAAGTATATAAAATGAGGATCAAGAAATAATATATTGGATGCATAATGTGAACTATTTAGTGACACTGCAACTGACTAAATTCATAAGGTGACAGCAATGATTCTGAACCTGCTTATGAATTAAAAGAAACTCTTACCTGGCATTATAAGCTTTCCTTCTTTTGAGGTGACTCCAATAATTAGCGGTACCTTGCTAAATTTCCCTTTTCTAATTAAGTCAGTGGGTCTGTCAGGCAGGAATACTTCCTCTTTATGCTTTTCTTTCTCTATGACTGGTAGAAAAAACAATGGCAAAGGATGTTTCTCCTGTTAAATCACAAGATTATTTGTGGTTGTCAAAAGGCTGCATTTTGTATGAGGAGACAATAAAGACTGAACTCCTTCCCCATGTAATGTCAGTGGCAAAACGAAATAATGATATGGCCTAATTGTTTCAATTTCAGTTTCAATTTTAATTCTGCATTGGCCTCTAAGAAAAGCATTTAGAGCCCATTGGTATAAATTGTAGATTTTAAGAATTACTAGTAAAAATTACAAGAGTGGCTTAACTCAGTCAGTAAAATTACAATGATTACAGACTGGGAGGCTGAATTTGATTCTTGATAGCAGCCATATAGTTTTACACTTCACTATTGTTGTCTGTGGTAAAGATGGCTTTGCCACTCACATCCATGTAATACTTTGGATAAGAGCTGCGTATGTCACCTAAATGAGTTCCAGGTTTATTTCTTTTGTATGAACAAAGCAAAACTTTAAAAACCTCATGAATTTTAAGAATCTTAGGCATACAGCTTAAACATTACAGATGCCTGCATGGACTGATATGTCTTATGTGTGTTCATGAAGATTTCTGCACTTAAAGGGGTTATATAAATTCGCAGATTCTTATTTTAGTATGGTTGTGAATCCCGAAATTTGTGAGGCCACTAGCATGTTCAATGTTGCATCATGTTTATGATGCAATTTATGTTATTACAGTGCAAGCTAGATGTGACAAACTCAAATTTTATGGTACAAGAGACAACTTTTTAAGTTTAATTAAAACATACTTGGAGGACAGATCCCAGAAAGTACTGATAAATTCAGATAATCATCTTAATATATTATCTACTGAATGGAAAACAGTTTCTTATGGGGTCCCTCAGGGTTCTATTCTTGGGCCATTATTGTTTCCTATATACAGTATATCAATGATCTTCCATTTATACTAGAAAGATATTCCTTTGCTGTCATTTTTGCAGACAAGAATGTTGTCATTACTGAGACTAATAGTATTGATTTCGTGATGAATAGTAAGGAGATATTCTCACAAATAATTAAACGGTTTTCTGCCACTCAGTTATCGCTTAATTATGATTCTTATATTTTAGAACCAAAAATTCATCTATTTTGGATACCCAATTACAATACAATACTAAATCTATTGATATAAAGAGTGGTACCAAATTTCTTGGAATAATGATGGACAGTACTTTACAATTGAAAGCTCATATTGATTTACTTTCAAAGAAACTGAATGCTGCATGTTATGCCCTCAGAACCCTAAAACATACGTCTCAACAAGTATTAGATATGGTATATTTTTCTTATTTCCACTTGATTATGTCTTATGGCATAATATTCTGGGGTGCTTCACCCCATTGTATTAACATCTTTAAATTACAGAGGAGGAGGAGGAGGAGGAGGAGGAGGAGGAGGAGGAGGAGGAGGATCGGAAGAGCATCAGAGC
>BLKM01002316.1:4301827-4381614 GCA_013340265.1 Coptotermes formosanus
GGGGGGAGGAGGGGGAGGGGGAGGGGGAGGAGGAGGAGGAGGAGGAGGAGGATTACAAATACTGCAAAAATGGAGTCATGTAGGGACTTGTTTGGTGAACTTAAGATACTAACCTTTTATTCGCAATATATCTACTCACTATTATGTTTTGTGTGCAAAAATAAAGAATAAACCTAATTTAGGTATGGTTCTGACATCTAACTTAGCACTGTATCAAAAAAGTACATACTTTATGGGTTTAAAGGTCTTCAATAGTTTACCATCTGATATAAAGGATAAAGTCCACGATATCAAAGAATTTAAATGATTAATTAAGAATTTTCTGTACTGTAATACCTTTTCTACACAGAGAGACTATTTTAACCATAACAAAATGTAACACATCACTGATAATTTATTATCTCTTATTTATGCCAGTAAGGAAGTTTTTCTCCCTTAATTGTTTTATTATTTCTACACTTACATGTGTGTTGTATTGTATATTTTGACATAGCATATGAAATCGCTAGTATGTACATGTATGGTGACAAGTTTCATATCGCATGGTGTGCATGAGCTACCCTCTGGCATGCCTGGTATGTGAAATAAATATTGATATTGATATTGATACTTGGAAAGTATTTAACTTAATGTTGTGAACATACGCTAAACGTGCAAATTATTTTAACGTTTATTGAAGTCTTTATATTACCTAACCCTACAACAAGCCAACTGATCACTGCGATTGAATTGACACTGACCTCTTCCATGAGAGTTTTTTCAATTCCTTCAGTAAGCTGCTGTGCAGGAACCTTCATGAGAAACTCCACCAGCTCCTTTGAATCTGATGTTTTGCACCCCAGTGCCTCCCCCAGTCTGAATGCTTTGCTACGAGCTATTGCGGGATCTTCTGCAGCCCATGGGCAAAATGCTGAGCCGCTCTGAGCAATAGCTCGATGGAACAACCCTGTCATGTGACACAAGAATCTGATTAGGCAGGTGGAACCATCGTTTTCATAATATCAATATATCAAGTGATCGGTTAGAAAGGTTAAATGTAATAATGGTACCATATCCTTCTCATGAATATTTGTATATATATATATATACACACACACACACACACATATACCAGCTGTGTTAGACATATTTTGTACATTAACAACAGTTGTGAGTTGACAATGCAGATAGAGCGGTGTAACAGTTTACATACAAAATGCATTAGATATAGAATCTGAAATACAACCAGCTTTCTTGGGCCCTTAGAACAGTGGGGTGTCACAAAGCGACACAGATTGCAATAGCCTTAATCTGGCCCTGCTGATGGCATTTTAAAACACTTGGAATGGTTCTGTGCATACCTTTAGACATAGGCGATACAACTTGTAAATGAACACTACCCCCTCCAGCACTTATTCCACCAATTGTGACGTTACCAGGATCTCCGCCAAACTGTGCAATGTTCTGTTGAACCCAGCGCAGGGCCAGAACTTGGTCCTTCAGACCATTGTTACCAGGAACCACTTTATCTCCAGTGCTCAGGAATCCTGAAAATAACTTTTTATATATGGAGTGTTTTATGCCTTTGTATGGGGTTCTGCCTTACCGGTTATCATTTTAGTGCTTCTCTTGATCCAGTTCCTGCTGTAGTTATTTTATAACTTGGTCTTAAATTTCTAGACTGACACAACAGTAAAGAGAAAGAAGAGAAATATGACAGTCATAATGAAAATAGGAGAGGAATGAATGAAAGAAATATTTGTCGTTTATGTACCTCTGTATTATTACCTCATTTGCTTTGTGAGGCACTGGAAGTCTGAGGTAATGAAAACAGTAATTTTGTATTGCATATTGTGTGGTTGTGAAATGTGATCTGTCACTGATGAAAAAAAAAATTAAAGGCAGTACTAAAGGAAATACTGTATTGTTTTTTGAAAGAGATGAAACAAATGGGAATACAGGAAACAAGTTTACAATTTAATTGGAGAAGGAACATGACAGGTATATTTTTGAAAGAATGAGAATGATATTAAAATTGCAGGCTGTGAAAATGTGAATGATGTTAAAAAATGGTAAGAAGCACAAATGTCAATGAATATTCTTACTGTGATTAAATATCGTAAGAACTTACCCAAATACAGTGGAAGAAGATAAACACAATGAGCTATTTACAGATTCAGTTTTTTAGCAGGCAGAAATTTTGAAGTAATAGTGAGGTACATATGATGTTCATAGTTATTAAAAACCTGATAATGCATTAAAGACCTGCAGTTGTAAAACTGGAAGAAAGAAAAATATTCCAGCCCTGTACCTTTAAACACCAGGAAGTTTGTAGATGCCTGATTTCATGCTTCCATCAGTGTAGTTGAGATCTTTGCACCTCTGGCATTTTGCGTAGTGCAGGGTGGTAGTTTGTTACAAACTACCAACCAATGCCAGGCAACATCCCCAAAGAGTGAAGACTTAACTTTGAATACATACAGGAAATGTGAAGTTAATCTCACCCATCTATCCCTATTATTTCAAAAACCTAACTGAAGTTAGTGAAGGAAAAGGAGAAGATTTTGTTCAGATAATAGATGCATAAAAATATGTGAATTTTTCCTATAAACAGATTTTCTATAAACTGAAAAATTGGCCATGCTTTAGTAATAGTGCTTTTACAGTTCCAAATATTCTCATACACTAATACCATCTTGCTGTCCAAGCCCTCTAATATTGTTCAAATTGTTACCTAATGCTCCCAGGCGGTAGTTCATAGTGACCAGCACGACTTCTCCAGTATTCATCATCAGGCCAGGTCCAAGCATTTGGGAATTTCCTGAACCAAGACAGAAGGCTCCACCATGAATATGCACCATAACTGGTTTAAGCACATCAGTAGTGCGGACAGGAAGCTGCAAATCAGTTTGGACAGAAAGCAAATGCAGTCATTACAATCACAAGATGCACAAGTATTCGTACTTTTAAACTCTCAATGTCTTATGCATCTGCAAGCAAATCTCTTCTCCCCACGGTAACAATTTAAATTGTACATGAAGTATTTTTGTGTCGTTAGGAAATTCATTTGCCCAGTTGTTCCACATTGTTACCTTAGGTGTAAAGACATTGATAAACAGACAGTCTTCATCTCCATAATAGGATTTGTCCTGAAACACACCAGTTTGTGGTGCCACATTTCCCTCTTTGAGGGCATCACGTATTCCTTCCCATGGCGCAGCTGGTTGTGGAGCCTAAAAGAAAGTATACATTAACTTGTGAAAACAAAAGAAAGAGAATTGTAGGGTTATATGTCTTTTATTTAGAAAACAGTTGTTGTTTTTCATTGGTGGTACTCTCTAAATGAACTCAGCATGAGATTCTTTTTTTATATTTGTTTATAGGTTTCTTGCATTTCCTGTTCACTGTTACTTAACAAGAGAGAAATACATCTGTAGGTGGCTTCCATATCTAAAAATATTAAACTCACTTTGAACCTCAAAGGCCCCACAGGAGGTTTAGCATATGGAATAGCATGGAAACTGTAGTAGGTTGCTCCAGCTTCAGTCGTCACTTTTTGTCCTCTCACGCTGCCCTGAGCCACACGAACAATCACTGTCTCAACCATGTTCACGTAACTACTGTTCAGACAATAGTAAGTAATTCCAGTTTAATAAGACAGCTCCTTTCAAACAGAGTACAAGAGTTTGTCACTCATAAGTGAAGAGCATGATTAAGATACTAACATCTAATGTCTGCTGGAGCAATGTGTTCCCTCACTACAGATTAACTGTTTGTGCTTATTACAACATGACTTTGCAGTAAATATTTGATTTTGTCCTTTGCATTTAACTTCAATGGCACTTTCTTCTTATCAGTAACTGTTATCTCTCTGATATGATATCTGCAAGGTTTGTTAGTGAAGTTGACTCTGTTTCATATCTTCCCCAGCTTGCTGCAGACCATCCAGCAAGTCATGTTAAAACTAGCCTTCATAGAAATATCTACATGAGAAATTGCTTAAAGAAGAGTAAATATAACAGTCATGGTCACATTCTGAACATTACCTACCTTATGCAACATACACTTATGCAACATACACGAAACTCATTTCAGCATGCATCAACTTCACCATGACAGGATCACTATTCTGAAGACATTGTTTTGGACACAAAACACAAAATAAAGCACCGCAATAAGTTCAGTAATTTCTGTCCACAATGTTGCTTAATATGGAAAATATTTAATTAGATATGAAAAGAGGAGGCTGTGCATTATAAATGAGCTTCATTAATGATAAATTTACATCTGTAATAAACTGACCTTCTGTAACTACGCAGGTAGATCAAATATTAACCGGCCTCTGTCAGTTGCAACCAACGAATGAGCACGATTGGGTAATGACCTTGTGCGGTTGTGTGGTGGGGATTGGGGACCCACCTCAACCCGCCATCAGACTCTCCCATCTCCGCAGTTAGTTGAATTCAAGATGTTCGAGCGTGAGAAGGGGGGGGGGGGCAATTACTATTACGCAACGTGTTGTAATAAAGTTCCTACCATCGAAAACGTTGGGCCCAATGAAACTTGGCGTAGATGACGCGCACAATACAGGGAATGAACACTATCGAAGACGCAAGTGAAATTCTGGCATAAATAGTTTCGTGGAGGAAGAGATGCCGTGCAAAACACAACGACGCCCAAGGACAAGCATCACCCCAGAGAATATCGCAGTGGGTCGCGACCTTATTGAAGGCGATCGTCGGCTTACTGTGGTTGAAATTTGTCAGGAGCGTGGTACGCGTATCAGCTATGGGAAAGTGCACTCCATCATCAAACACGAGCTGCTGTCTCGAAAAATTTCGGCCCGATGGGTACCCAGGCTGTTGAGTGATAAACAAAAAACTGCTCGTGTTCAAATTTCGGAAACACTGTTGGCTCAGATGTACTGGACTGCCCTAGAACACCCGCCGTACAGCCCGAACCTCTCCCCTGGCGACTACCACATGTTTGGACCCCTTAAGGAGTCACAAGGGGGGCAGCATTTCGACGATGACGAGCAGGTCGAGAATTGCGTGCGCAAGTGGCTACAGACGCGTCCTCCATCATTCTACGACGCAGGAATAAAAAAACTCCCAATCCGCTGGCAAAAATGCATAGAGAAAGGTGGAAACTATGTAGAAAAGTGAGAATTTTTTTATTTTGTAAAATTATGTTTCAATAAAAAATTGAAAGCTGAGGTCGGATTTCTTGAGATGTAACCTCACACACAACGCATGTATACGCCTTTTCGTTGCTAATGACTCTCCCATTAAGCTAAATTTTCAATTACATACTCACTTGATATGCAAGGATATTTTCCCAGTCCCTTTACAATCTTAAGAAAAAAACGCAGTTATTTCATTGTTAAATTCTTTCTCTAAAGTACTGCAGGAAGTTACATTCCTACTACTTATAGCTTAGTCCCAGAACACTGTGACTTTGGGAGAGACATACCCACTGAAAATGCTGCATTCAAGTTTAAAAGAAAATGTAATGAAAGCTGTTAACCAGAAAAGTAGTGCTACAGGAATATTCTGTCGTTTAGTACAACATTTCTATGGTGTAAATCATAAAATGTTTTTAGATAAATTATACAGCTTAGTAGCATTTTTAGGGAACTGCTGTAGACTTGTTCAGATGTGAAGGCTCAGTCCTAGGGTCTCTAAGTTTCATGACGTGGAGTACACACACGACCCTCCTCCAACACATGTGATCATACCAGAAACCATAATATTTGTTAATGACACAAGCCTCATTATTTTTAGAAAAATTGTTGCTGATTTCTGTACAACAGCAATTCTACTGTGCCCTCATATGAATGAATGCTGTACTGCTAACAAGCAGATCTCAAATTTAGGTAAGACAAATATAACAGAATTTATAAGAAATAATTGGAAGGAAACTTATGTGGCTGCATCCATATTTTAGATTATGAAATGCAAGTTTATGATGAACAATATGGTCTACCAAAATGCAGTAGATTCTGGGGTCCTATCCTGTGCTCTATTATGTAAGTTGGGGGGTTTTAATGCATCAGTATGACTGAAAATAAAAGTGGCAGATTAAAATTATGAACACAGCTATGGTACTGAATATCACCAAGATGTGAATAACGGTTTTGATGTACGGCTGCATCATAAAGCTCAATTATCAACTTAACAAACGTGGTCTTTTTAGGCCTATTCGTTCAAGGAGGCAAGACATCAGAATGGCTGACGGACACCATGCAAATATCTATGACGTCGATAGCCACCAAGTTCTGTAAAACGGTTTAATATGTAGGCCTACACCATGACGCTCGCTTAAAAAAAATTACATAATTCATGCTTTGTGATTTATCAGTATTGCTGAAAATCAAAATGGCCGGACGATTTTAAGAAAACGTCTTTCTTGAATTTAACTAAAGCTGGAAGAGCGATTCGTGGTATACATAACAGAGTTAATTTGCGACATTATGTAGATTAAACGGTAAGTGTACGCCTCACTCATAATGAATCTGTGCAGTAGCAAAGGGAAAGGATCTGGCCTGTCCCCATGTTTATTGCGTGTCACGTAAATATTATATTTTTGTGACATCCATTCCATTGTGTACAGTCAATTATATAAATACACACTATTCCGTCTAACACAACACTTTTAAATTTCTTGTTAAAGCTACATTTTCCGATCGATGTTGATCATCCTCAGGCGTTCTCTACAAATCCTCAAAAATAAGGTGTATCGTGCATTTATAGATAATGCACTGTAACATTACTGACAGGGAAGATTATAAATTTTCGCGAAATGTGGGGATCTGGGAACTGCGACAATCATCTTCAGTTTGGGTTGTGTCATAGTTTCTTCCGTTGCATTCTTTTCTGGTGCAAACTGCCCAAAACTTTAGCTCCTTTACACGCGTTTGGCCCTGAAAAGGGCCCATGAAAACGTCTAGGTTATAGATTGACGTGTTTTAAAATTGATGTGTACGTAAAATTCATCTAGCTTATAGGTCCATTATCGTGTGGTATGCAGCATTTTCTGACGGCAGTTAATCCTGCCCGCATGGAATAAAGAGCCAAATCTCCACGTTGAAACACCTGTAATACCGCATTTTGTATCTCTTTTGTATTGATTTTGGATTCTTCGTTGCACTGGGCTTGCCTCGATGCCTCTATCGCAATTCTTTCGAAGACATAATTCAGAAAGATGTTGATGATTTCCATTGCGTTAGGTGTAATTTCCATGTCTGGAAGCGCTTCGTTTAATACTTGCTGCACATAAACAGCATAATTAAGCTTAATTCCGTTCTGTTTCTTCTTAGCGGCCTTCAAAATAATCCGGCGCGCCCTCGAAAATTTTGTGGGTGTTCTCAAAGAAATATGTGGTGGCATGTTTTGGAATGTCCGAAGTCGAAATCACAGCAACTGAACAGCCGAATGCCCAATTTATACATGTCCTGGCTTCATTTGAACCAATCACATGGCTTCATTTTTGTGCTGTGGATGTCGCGAATCTGATTGGCCGGGTCAGGCCTAGGAAAGGCCCTGCGGTAAATAGGGGGGAGGGGGGGTGAAAGTTTTCGTGGCTGTTCTTCCGGGCAGACGTCCCAGGAGGAGGTGGAAAAGATGAAGACCTGACTGGCTGGCCCTCAGTCGGCACGTGGCCCTGGCTTGGACTTTGAATTTGGCACGGTTTTTTGAAATATCAGCCCCTGCCAAATTAAAATTGCAGTCTAATAGATTTATTTTTCATAGGTCATTAATAGAACTCAGCCGTGCATGTCATGCTCCAATGCAATATTTTTTTCAAATGCAAATATGAACATCAATAAATTGAAGATTTCTGTTTACCTTCAGACAGTCAGTAGTTAAATCACGGCAGGGTCTTCATTGTATATATTCTACAATAGCTGGAAACTTTTTGAGGTAAATCCCTGTGTAAAGTAGAAAAGAGATAAGAGCTGAGCTGAAGGGCAGATTGAATACTTCTATATCATGACATACATGTTAAGGGCAAGTGGGAGATTATCGAACGACTTGAGTCCAAATATACGTTTTTCTAGGAAGTTGCGCGACGTCGATTGGAATTTAGTTACCGACGTTTCGGGAAAACGTCTCGGTCCCTTCTTCAGGGCTCAAGGAGTCCAGTAGAATTCTTCTTGTACTGCCACGTAGCAGCGGAAGTCAGAAACTTCGCAATTTCCTTCCAATACAGTAAAATCCCCTTTGAAATTTACTGAATTTAGTACTGGGTACGTGAAGATCACATCTGTGTCTTGTACCTGTATTATGCGGGTCTGGGTCTGAATTTTCCCCTGTTGTACACAACAGATGTCGATGCTGAGTCTAAGTAATTGTCGGCCAGGGGAAGAAAATTAGAATTCTTACATATCTAAGAAATAGGCAAAATAAACTTGCTTGAGATTTTATATTTTCACGGGCGATGTGACACCTTCAGACAAGAATGTTTAATTTAGTTTGTGGATGGTACATTCAATAGGCCTTCTTCCAATTGCAGTTACAGCCAATCTGCAAGTCAAATAACTGAGTTCTTTGTAATTCTTCTACTTTTTTGACAACTTACTAACAAGCGCAACGACCCACAACTTGCACGTAGTTTTCAAAATTGTCTACACTTGCGATTTTACCGGAAAATTCCTAAAATGCAAATGTTCGAAGTATAAGAAAAGGTGAGGCCTAACATTTAAATAGGGGAAGATTTGTTCATCGTGTGGCTGAGCATTGCAGTTGTCACAGCCTGAATCCGCCAAAATACGTAGGCCCATTCTGTGTTCGCCCCAGCAAAAGCTGTTGCATATGTTTTTAATTTGAGTTTTGCACATACAAGTCTCTTAAACTGTCCACACAAAACGTATTTACAGTCAACATTAACAAAGAACCAAATCTGTAACAACTGACCCACCCGCTTGCCAGACAGGGAGCTTAGAACCAATAATAACTCAGAAATGTCTGGACCTTGGACCCGAACCTGGTAATGGGAAGCTCGAGAATTGTGACACCAAAAGAGGCTGGCTGGTTTCGAGTTAGGTTTCTGCCTTCATCTTTCCACGTTACACTACGTAAATTGTGCGTTCAGAAAGCGTTGTTGAATAAACTAAGAAATATAACCTCATAACTATTATACAGTAAATCATATGAAGAAAATCAAAAGTACTTTTTGTATGTTGTACGTTTTTATATGTAGGACAACATAAAATTACAGATTATGTTTTTGTAACGTTTGAGATTTAGGAATTTCTCATCTTAAAAGGCCTACAGCTTATATTGTCTATATTTTGTCCCATTCGTTTGAAATGTTCATGTACATGAGTTTAAGTACAAGAAGCTTCAGAATCCTGTTCCATATCTCTGACGTTTTAAATTTAAACGCGAAACGTTCGAGTAAATTACAGTAAATTTGGAAAAGCACTCAAAAAAAAAATCTGAATTTGTGAGGCATAAAAATTACCAATGTGCGTCTGTGAAGTATGGAAATTTTATGAATGTCTTTCTAGTTGATCTTGCAGTTCTGATGTCCCCAGTGATATCATAACTCACTGATCAGCCCATTTTGATTTTAGAGGAGGTACCTACCTTGGTCTGCATTGTGTAGGTGCTGCAAAATGTGTCTTATACACGGTGGTAAAGGCAATCTTAACAAATATATGTTCAATCGTTTATTATGCAGGAAATTTAAATATTTGCAGAAGTAATGGAAGTATAAACGTACTGCTGAAGTACAGAGTGACAAAATGTGAAAATTGTGATTTTGGAAGGAAGAGAGTTGATGGATTTTAAGTTCTGTTTCAGAAATGGAGACATTTATAATAACTCACAGATTAACATATTTTGTATTTGCTACAAACAGTGTGCTTCACAACTTTGTAACATTAATAGTATCGCAGGTTTGTCATTGCACACCTCTTTAAGTGATGTTGCATTCACTTTTGTATTTTCTTTATGTTCATAGGTCCTTGGCGAGAGATCAGAGCACAGATTGAAACTGATCTTGGAAGGACATGTGAAAGTGTAAAGTGGAGGTGAGTAGCTGATAATGTCAATGTTCCACAAGTTAATGGTTTATTATGTGTTGTAATGATTGATGTGTTATGAGTGGAGAGACTGAGAATGAAATTTGCAATGGTATGAAACATAAACATAATGTTTAATTATTCTTGAAGGACATTGTTAATGACTTGTGAAAAAATGGTATTTTACATTTTGTGCTTTCTTGGTTCTTCAGTGCACAAAATTTATCTTTGATAAAGGATGTCTCAATCCTGTATTCCATGATTTCCACATATATTAATGAAGATATATTTGCATCTCTGGATTTCCTTAATTTGCGTCTAAATGCACAGCCAACAGCATTCAAAATCCATTCATTTATTTATCATCTATTTATTTATATACATACAAATATGACTACATGTTCCATGACTCAATCACAGTGTCAGATCATCATGTTTTTTTAATTTTATTAATTTATTTTTCGAAGTTCTAATGTACTAGTCATCAGCCGATTTCAGCGGCTGATTTCGGCTGAAGGCCAAATTACATAAAATATTTGATATCATCATGTCTACAGAATCTGTGTTATAAATTTCGATTCTGGGGGAGGGGCTGCAATCCCAAAGACCCAGCCGGTTTTGTCACTGCTTCAAGTTGAAAATATTCATAATTATATGTTACCTTCTCAGTTAAGAAATTTATATTCAAGCTTGATGTACTACAAACTGAGATGCTGGTTGAGTGATTCATGAATTGCTGTTTTACAAAAGGGCTGTTACAGTTGTATCACGGTGTTATTGTGACAGCATATCTTGTTTCACTTAGAAATTTTTACTTATAAAAATTGCGGGGATTTTATGTATTTCAAGGGATTTCATATTCAATGAAAATTAATGGCAGAGAGGCACAAAAATTTCCAGATGGCTTCTAATTTAAAGATTTGTCTGGTTTATTCTACATGTGACTCACATGAAGGATTATAAAAGGTAAACAGATTTACGAAAAGTTAATTATCCTTTCATTTTATGATGTTTTACAACACTGAAGTGTAACTGACAATGTATAAGTCAATGTTTATTAAATGACAATGTTCAAGCACATGTACCATCAGTCACATAATTTGTAAAACTGCTTGTCAGAAACAAATTATTTACATCTTGGATAACTGTACATTACCTGAACAAAATTACCTGTTATGTAATGATATGAACCTGTAAGAACATATGGCACTGCAGGAGATGGAATTTAGGCCTTCACAACGGCTTTTCCCACATTTGCTCCTCGCAGCATTCCTATGAATGCTTTCACGATGTTCTCAAATCCTTCAGTCACTGTTTCTTGATATATCAGTTTACCCTGTAAAGAAATGCAACAACTTATAACACAATCAGATTCCACTCAACAGTGGCAAAACTTGCATTCCATGTTGGTAGTACACAGTTTTAATATTTTGATTGGAAATAGCTTTCTGTCTGTGTTGTGACCTCTCCTGGGTTTCCTTGGGCCTCTAAGAGCATACTGGTATTGTAGGCCTGTATTATATTATATCAGGATTTATTTTCATGCCTTTTCTCTTCTGTAATTTTTTATAGTGTTATGAAAAATGCCATAAATGTGCCCATTAGATTATGTGTATGTCGTCCAGCATTTTATAACTCCAGGACAGCTGATCAAATTTTTATGAAAACTGGTATTTGAGAATTTTATGAAATCTGTTGACTGCTTCAAGTTTGGTTAAAGTCAGACAATAATAATGACTTTTTTTTACATGAAAACATACACACGTTATCGCGCAAGTCGCTGAATATTTATCTGAACGAAAAGGGCTTAAAATACATTAATGGAGAACAGCGAGGCACACTTTTCATACTCAGTATGCTTCTCCTAACAGTCATACAACTTTCGAGATAAATAAAAGAAACGGAAGGGAACAGTCCAATTGTTACACTCAGTGTACAGTTCCTGACTCTGTGGGCGGTAAAGAAAGCCATGCATGTCCTCCACATTAGGCCTCTGACATAGCCTAGTATCGAATAATGCTAATTACGTTTCAAAAGGTTATTTATTTTACACAATAAGGCCAGTTTAATTTAATTCAAAAGGTGTTTTGTTGAAATCTTGCAGTTTATTCAAGTTAAGCTGCATGGATGTAAGAAACGATTACTACCATCACAACATTATTATATACCATCAGACGTTTTCGGGATCATATTCGTTTATTTTGTATGCACACACACATACACATTTACATATATAAAATAATGATTTCTTAAATAGGATTGGAGAAAAAAATTACATTTGATCCTTGTATTATGATGCCGCAGAGCATTTTCTTTGTTTTCTAATGCGGATCACAAGACGGCAGAGTGCGGGTCATTAGCGGCCACTGTGCAGCAAGTGACGCCGTCCGCTGTGTGGACCTCAGTAGAGCATGACACGCGTGACGCGCAGGACTGAGAACTACAGAGCGCCGGTCATTGTGCAGCAAATGACGCCGTCCGCTGTGTGGCGCGCAGTAGAGCATTAAACGCGTGAGGCGCAGGACAGAGAGAACTGCAGAGCGCGGGCCATCATCGGTCAGGGTGCCGCAGTGCAGCTATGAGTGGGATCCGCGTTCAGCTGGACACCCTGTCCATGTTTTTATCCGTTAACGTCAGCACAATTCTCTCAGAGTCATAAATTTCTCATGTCATAACTTAGCATTGCGTTTTGTGCACACGAATGCCAAACGGAACAAGAGGTGTCCGTCAGCCCTTCAGTCTCGCCCGTTAAGTTTTTTGGTTGGTTGGTTGGTTGGTTGGTTGGCAGCGTTCAGTGGTTAATGAGTTTGGTAGATTAAATATACAGCATTTAGGCATTCATTCATGTATGTACTGCGATGCTTTACCAGCGACAATGCCTGTGGCAATACTACATGTACCAGCATGTTCTAGTTACTTCGCCACAGTTCTCATACAGTAAGGGTACGTACGCACTTGTTACCACGTGTCGTATCTCCATAGTGTTGCAAATGACTGACATGCAACGCGTTGCATCCCGTGCCTCACGGTGCCTCCAGGCGTCGCTGCATTACCTGTAGCCTCCAGGCGTTACAGCATGGGGTTCCCAGTTTGCTACAGGAGGCCAAGTGCATGCAGGTCGTGGTGTACATAACACGGTGCACGTCCAAATTTGCTCAAGTCGTATCCGTATTAGCTCCTTCACGCGACGGCCAAATACCGACTTCGGACCCGACAAGCCCGTATTTTTTTCCGCGTATCCAACTTTCGAAACGCCACATGGTTGGTCGCGAGTCTCGTGCACATTGTCATGAAACGGTACTACGATATGTGCCAACGTGACAAGTGAGTGCGCACCCAAACAGAAAAACAAAGTCTCGCTGACTTCCGTTTACAACTCAGAATCTAGCATTAACGTATGAATCAGGGGTGGCCACAATGGAGCTCGCGCATGTCACTGGTGCGAATCACGAAAGTTGGTTCTAAAGAACTAATACTGAAGTAAATATATATGATCACACGCCAACTCGTGCACAAAGTTGCAAATAAAATTTTACTATTTTATTTGCAACTTTGTGTGATCATATATTTCTACTGATATCACGTGCATGGTTTGGACAATATAATACTCAAGTAGTTTATATGCACACTAGCCTGAGAAAGGAAAACATTTTAAAGCACTTTCTAAAGAAAGGACGCGCAGATAAACGAAGCCATCACATAAGGGAAGAAAGTACATTCTGTTTTATTAATGCATGGCTGTTGCTTGAGTTGCCTCCTAAAGTGTGGCTTCCAAAGCTTGTCTAGCTGTCCACCCCTCTTACATAAATGTTACTAGCCCTGAACAGCAGCCTGCAGGCTTATGAGCTGTGTTTTTAAACGGCATAAAGCATTTTCTGGTTTTGAAGCTCTTTAGGATTAATCTTCAAGGTGAGGTGACTTCTTACCTCTTTGATTAGTTGTAGGTTGTAGTCAATTCCTTCCTCCCATCTGTCTGACCAGCGTCTCACAATGAAACCTTCCATAATTAACTGCTTCCATACAAAAGATGGTTGAAGGATTGGTGCTGGAAATGAAATATCACACTGCAACTATGTGGAAACAATGGGCTTCATTTGTCACGTACTGTTCCCATGAGTTGTGTACAGTATAATATTAAAGAGGATCTTAGAATACATAAATTATTAAGCTGTGAAAGTAGAAGCTGGCAGATACAGCTATCCTGTGGTAAATTTTGTGAGACACGATACTGGCACTTGGAATTCACAAACTTTTTTGCGAATAGCGCCTATCTGTGTTCAGCCCCCAATCATCAATTCAATTCAAGCTTTCCTCCCAAAGCACTTAATTTCCAGATGGAAATTTTGCTTGCCAGCAGCAACAGTCCATAGTATGAACAGGTCAAGGCCTTCTGCATTTGGCTGAGTCACTGTACCATGCGCTGGAAGGTCGCTGGTTCGATTCCCGATGGGGTTATTGGGCTTTTTCTCTGGGTTAATCCTTCTAGACACACTATGGCCCTGGGGTCGACTCAGCCGCTGATGAGTACCAGGGGTATCTCCTGGGGGGTAAAGGCAGCTGGTGCGTAGGACTCACAACCTTACCACCTTCATATGCAGACTGTCTACATATGCTCAGAGCCTCAACCTCCTGGAGCACTAAGGGCCTGTACACAGATACATTTTTTTTGAGAGGGACGTCAACTTGCGATTTCCCCAGACTTTGCACGTAGTTAGGTGGTTTGGTTAGATGGAGTGGGGTAATCTTTTTGGACTTCTTGACGCTGAAAGTTAGTTTACCAATTTCACGGCGCAATATCCAATAAAACCTGAACCTTCACAACTTGACACGAATTCTGTCCGTGAAACTTACCTAAGGGAATGTTTTTGTAGTCCTCATTATATGAAGAAATGGAACCACACACTGATATACGACCTCTTTCCTTCATTTGTGCAATGACTGCACTACTCAATGTGCCACCCACCTGTAACACATTTGATATTAGAGTATGATTAATTTCACTTAGTGACTGATGCACAATAAAACTGACAGTTATGGTGCCTAATTCCTTTTCACATTTTGCTATAAATGTTCGAGTGTAGCACAGAACACAAAAATAAGAGAAAAAAATTGAAGGAAAGAAACCCTACAGTAACTTCCTTGAGTGAAATTGGTTCACCAAGAAGCAAGAAGGAGATAAAGTACAGGTAGCTGAAATAAAATATTTGAGATACCTTGTGGATTCTACAAGAAACAGGTGAAAACAAAACTTGGAAATAAGGAAGGAACCGCAAATCATTCAACATTAATACCCCAGTCCAGAATACCCAACAATATCTTGGGAGACCAGGTGCGTCAGTTCACTATTGAAGGCCAATGTTTCGGACACAGGGGGCTACAGACACTTCTTACAATCAACCTTGGCCATAAAGAGGGCCGTCTGCCCTTTCTTTCCTCACTTTCATGTCCCTCCTTTGAAGACAAATTTCAGGTTTCTTAAAAAGGATCATCTGTTCTCATGCCTTCATGCCCTTCTGTGACAACACATACAGTATTTCACTCAAAATTCGGCAATGTACGCGTTTGTGTCCAAATGAAATCCACAGGGAGGCAGGTTTCATATTAAGGCCAACATGTTAGCCGGTAAATAATGTACTCCAACAGACCGGAGAGGAATGGAGTCCAGGCAGAGCAGTCTTCTAATTCTTCCTGCTATCCCTGTTGGCTCACATGCCACCACATACCCCAGCCTGGTGCTGATATATAAGCAGGCTGAGCGTCAAAAAATGTCAGAAATCTGACGACAGAGTCAGAGTCGGTCTCTGAAATGTCAGTTAATTGAAGTCCCTGACACGACTGTCGGGTCAAGAAGATTTTAAATATGTATAATTCATGCTGTGAGGAATGTTACTTGAGAGAAGATGACATCATTAGCCCCTTTGTTTAAAAGAACTGACTTCCAGTCTCCACTTTTCCTCGCAATCTCATATATTTATTCCTGGGATGCACTCACATTATCAAAATAACAATCTACTCCTTCTGGGGCAGCCTTTTTCAGTGCAGCTGTGATGTCTGTTGTCTTGTAGTTGAAAGCTGCGTCAAACTTCAGGTCATCTGTCAGCCACTTCACCTTCTCATCAGAACCTGCAAAGCCTATCACTTTGCAACCTGGAAGAAGGAATTCATACAGTAGCACATGAAGCTGCAATACCAAGTTTTTACTCATATAAAGAGAAATATGAGTAATTATAATTTGGTCTTGTGGGATTTACATCATGTAGTATAATGAATGTGTTTCAACATTTAGAGAACTTGAGGATGCTTCAGCATCCATGTGAACCTTCATCTGCTGTGTGATTATTCCCAGGAATTGGAGAATGGACTTACCTTTCAGTTTTGCGAGCTGTCCAACATGACTACCAACTGCTCCTGCAGCCCCACTAACTACCACAACATCACCAGTCTTTGGTTTGCATATTTCAAGAAATCCGAAGTATGCTGTGTTGCTGAGTCACAAAAATATGAGATTTATGAGTACCAAGATAGTAGAAATATTAATAAGCACATAAGTCTTTTAATACATAGACAGTCATGAATCATCATTGTTTATATAATGCATATTTATTGTTCATTCAAATGATATTCTACATTTGATGAAATGAGGCATTCCTAAACAGTTAGAAGCTACTTCTTTGTAGTAGGCAAAGGACAAATTGCCTCTGTACATGTGGTGAAGGCATATGGACTAGTGGAGGTACGGCTGCTTGCATTCTTAATGTCAGCAGAAGGTGCAGTCAAGTAGAGAGCTTCATAACCTGGCCACTTTACTCCCTCAGAAGTAGTGTCAATTATCCACTGAATAGGAGGCTGGTGGGCTGCAGAACCAGCCTGAACGCTTTGGGTAAGAGAAAACCTTCTCATCTCTGCTGGAAATTGGTTGTCTCAGCATGTAGCCTAGTCAGTACTGAGTGAGGTATTGAGCCTCTGGAGGCCTGTGTATTGTACTGCAATTCTTAGCTGGTGTGGGAACATCCCCACAAATGCAAAACGGCCCTTTCCGCGCAGTACAGCGGTAGTCGGTCTCCCCACCACTGCAACAAGCTCTTCACGCCAGCCAATCCCAGACGTCAGCCCAGCGACGGCCAGGTATAAAAGGCTACATTTCCAGCCAAAAGTTGTGCATTCCAGTATTCCGGATCCAGCGTTCGATATCAAGACTCAACGTGCTACGAGCCTCCACGATCGGCTCCCGAGCATCATCCGCCACTCGGCCCGTTAGCAGCATCTACAGCTCGCACCCTGCGAAACGCGCCGCAGTGTCTACCAGCACACGCTGCTCGGCACCACAGAGCTGTTCCAGGCTCTCCACCGCGCAACCGGCTGACACTGTACAGAACTCACTCTCACTGCACTGCTTCAGCGAGTCGGTTTCTTCACAGGAGTAACTTTGTCGGACCTCACTAACGCGGCCCTTAGCCGCCACAATAGCAAAGGAGAAGCACTTGTAAATACGTCCGACACGGACAACTGTATATAACAATAACCTGTACATATCTACGAGAATAAAGACTGACGTTAATGTGTTTACTGTTGTTGTGATTTCACAGTAGCAGCATACAGTAACCCACACTGGTAACTGTGGGGTGGGGGAGTGACTTTTATGAACTACATGAAAGATCCATAAATATATATGCCTGTATTCTGAAGAAGCAGAATATTCTGAAGATAAAATAAGTTAGAAAATTTCCGCAGGGCGTAACACTTCTGGTAATTTCGCTCTATTACTGACCCTGTAAGTTTTCTCTGTGGCTTAGCAAAAGTCTCTTTTCAGAAGAGTTATCAGGCATCATGCTTCAAAGTTACATTTTGATCTCCAATTATTTCTTCCACCTCAGTTCATACCTTGCAAAGAACAAAGCCTGTTTCAGTTATTTTTTGATCAACTGTTTCTTCAACCTCAGACTGTACTTCATAGACACTGCAGTTTGTGTCCATTACAAAGATCACTGACATATATGTACGTATGTCTGCATGTAAAGAGCTTTCTCATTTTTTAAATCTGAATTTGTGAGCTAATTTTAGTAATAATCACAGCACAGAAGTTCATTAATATCCTTCCAATGCAAATGACACTGTCCCATGCAGATTTCCAGACACAGAGCCAGGCATAAAAATGCCAGTACTGACAACTTGGAACACTTTGCAAACGCACCTAAACATTGGAAATGAAATTCCATATAAATCTGCCTTTTGTGTTAACATTAACAGTGAAATCTGTGAGCACGTGTGGTGCTGCAGAATTTATTTTCACCCAGAAGAGTATCCAATGCAGAAACACACTTTGATCCAGTAAATTTATTTTAAACATAACATGAGTTACTGGTTGTGGGTCAGAAGTGATGCAGAAGCCTATCCCAATCTGAGTTGGCATGAATGGTTGTTTTATCACTGATTTTCAGTGAGGCCTATGAATTTTCTTTCATATTATTTTTATACTTGAATTATTTCAGCCTCACAGTTGGATTAATATATGTTTTTGTTGAACAAACAACAAAAGAACTGTTACTGTAAATGGGATATAATTGTATCCACTTGTGATATCATGTGTCCTCTGATGTTTCATTACTGCATACAGATCATCTTTCATATTAGACAAATGCATGCCACAGAAATTCATGAAAACTTGATGTTAAAGAGAAATCAGTTACAAAATTTTCTTGCCATGTGGAAGAAATGATTAACTCACCCAGGCATGCCCAGTACTCCAAGAGCAAGTGATAGTGACAGTCCTGAAAAATCAGGTATTATAAATGGTTTTGACAGCCATAGTGATGCAGGTGGTTTGTCAATGCTGACAATGGTTCTAGTCTGCCATCCAAAGTGACCTACAACGTGGATTCCAACCTTGTACTCAGGATGCCGACTTTCAATAACCCTATAAAACAACCATACAAGTGATTGTTTCAATAAGATTTTTATTCACATTTTGCTTAAAATTCTTAGGTCATACATGTAGGTCGTAAGTGCTTGAGGAGATTGTTTTGCCAGGATGTTTTAATGCAGTTGGATCAGCGAGAATCTTCGTAATGCATTCCTTCAAACAAGTGTTACATTTAACAAGTAATAGTTAAAAAGTAAAACAGTTCTTACCTTGCAACTTGGGATCCAATCATGGTGACTCCAGTAGGAATGTTCACTGAATATGGTCTACAAAAGAAATAAATGTTTAGAACAGGTGCTTGTATATCATGACAGTACCAAACTTCAGTTTAATTAAAGTTACATCTGAGAAAACCTTGTTCAGAGAACACACTACTGTGAAGGTGAGACGAGTGACTGTGTGACAGCAATGACAAACACCATGTGGAATATCTTTGAGAAGCTGATAGTTGCTCAGCTTCTCAACAATTCCTTGCAATTATGGAACAGGTTCCAATACTATGTTCATAAGAGTTCACTGCTGGACTCTGTCATGAGCCAGATGCACCCAGTCCCCATCCTCCCACCCTATTGCTTTAAAGATGCACTTTCATATTATCGTCCCATATACACATACGTTGTTCATATGGTCTCATCCCTTTATATTTCCTGTGCCACAAATGCGTATGGTTGTGATATTAAATATCCATTCACTTCATTTGTGATTTATATACACTTTATAGTTCTAATTGATATACACAACCC
Organism: Coptotermes formosanus; assembly: GCA_013340265.1. NCBI lineage: Eukaryota > Metazoa > Arthropoda > Insecta > Blattodea > Rhinotermitidae > Coptotermes > Coptotermes formosanus. Next base: position 4,321,497 of record BLKM01002316.1, read on the forward strand.
TGCACAAGTACATACTCATATACTTACATGCATAGGGCTATGTATTTACATTAAATATTTTGAGGCTGATTGAAATAGCAATGCGAATATGTGTCCAGTATTTGATACAAATAATTCCATTTTGTGTAGAGAAGTAACACTTTGAATTAATAGTTATAGCTATCATCACCACCACCACCACCACCACCACCACCACCACCACCACCACCACCATCACCACCACCACCACCACCATCATTGCCATACTGTTGCTGTCACAGCAATGAATCTAAGAGCAGTGCAATTTGTCACTGAAGCAGCATAATTCTGTTGCCTAAGGTCTATGTGTGACGTATTCATGTGGTCAGGCCTAAGGTCTACATGTGACATATTCATGTGGTCAGGAATTAAAGGACATTCTCTGCTCATTAATTTGCTAAGTTATTCACTAAATCTAGATATGAATGGAAATAAATTCTGAAGTAACTTGCCTCATGTATGGGTCGACACTAAACCACACAGCTTCAAACAGAACTTCTGCAACAAGAACGTAATTACTCAGCATAATATGAAAGAGAAAGACAAGTGAAGCAATGAAAGTAAACTGTTAATAAAGGAAATTGTAACAGTTTAGACAGACAATACAGTTGTGAAATACTGTATTAGTGAAAGAACGAAAAATAATTATACTTACAACAGTCAGTGGGCTCATAGTGGCATGGGATAACATAATACTTTGCCATTCTTTCCTCTGCTTAACAGATAGGTAACATTACAATTCACTCCACTGCTTCTTGTTCGCAAAGCAATTCACACAGGTTTTTTTACTTTCCTAGCTTCACTGCATATGATCATACCCTCCTTTCCACTGGTGACCATTCATTACATGTTCAGTTTGTAAAAAGCCTAAAGTTAAATTTTTGCACATCTCTAACCAGGTAGAACACACCAGAAGGTAATAATGTAAGGCCGTGCCATGGTTCAGGTGGTAAGCCGCCGACCTCCCACCGCGGATGCCCGGGTTCGATGCCAGGTCAGTCCATGTGGGATTTGTGGTGGACAAAGTGGCATTGGGACAGGTGTTTCCCCAAGTACTTCGGTTTCCCCTGTCAATTTCATTCCTCCGGTGCTCCACTACTTGGAAAAGGATAAAAAAGAATCATCTTGTTCTTCATCATAGGGTTGCTCAAGAAGCCTTAAGGCTGCCGTGCGTCCATAGCGTCTGCTGCGGGGCCCTTCTCTACTAAAAAATTGTAAAGTCGCATGCAAGACTCAATTGCATTTCAGCCCAGTGTATTTTTAACTGGAATACATCCGTTACTGTCAATGTCTTGACTTCCTCCAGTGAAACCACTGCGAAGGTCAAAGCCAAGGTACGAGTCCACCACATTAATTTATTTCTCTGGCAGACCGTCACCTAGAGCAAGTACGTCCCCCACGCCCAGGTCGGGGCAGGTCCGCTTCCAGACCCCACATGCAAGTCGCCTTTACCTGCCACATTATCCTTTGGGCTAGGTAGGCATGGGAACTTGGTGTCTGTTAACTTACTTTCTTTTGCTAAACCAACTAAATGTGCACACAACATACACAATAGTGCAAGCTTTCATCATTGCAACGTGTTTCGGCACGACTGCGCTGTTAGCGCCGATGTGCATTTAGTAGGTTTTGTAAAAGAAAGTTGATTAAAATGCACGGACTAAGCAGTTCCAAAGTCAGTGTGTGTTAGTTTGTTCAGAAGTTGTTAACAGGGACAGACTCACGGACATCTTTTGTTACAATATAGTGCAGTGGATCCCAACCTCAGGAACACGACCCAAATGAGGGTCGCGGGGGGTCTGTCGTAGTGACGCGAGAGGGTTTTATGGAGAACTCGATAATTATGAAACAGAATTTGTATCTAAATTCAAGCAAAATGATTGAGAAAATGTAATTTTGTGTAACATTCCGTATGTTCAGTATTTCACAAGTTTTTATTTGGAAGCAAAGGATTTGTCTAACCAACACATGTGAGTTATGTAAATAAAGATTTGTTTCTTGCATGTTTTGTGTATTTAATATTCTCCCAAAAACGTTGGATCTGACAAGTAACAATAAACATTTAATAGTTTTTTAATAAGTGACGATGTTATGTAGTGTTCAAGAAAAGGTATTAGTGTTAGTTCATTTGCAGTAAATAGGGGAGACCGGGTTTAGTTGGCTACACGGGTAAGTTGGCACAACGTTAATATCTCGCCTCTCCTTTGTAAGAGCGAAACACCTGTGGGCCAGTATGAAGAGCTACATCTTTCGTTGGAGGGAGGTTAGTTGGCAATGTGCTGACAGCTGTATCGGAAGCAAAATTTGACTGTGTGTGTTCTGCACAACGCCGAGTAATTTTACAACAGTTTGGTAAATACGTATTATTGAGAAGGCTGCTAGGGATTTATCTGAACTAAAAGTGTGTAGTTACGTAGTATATATGTGGCAATATGACTGAGAAATAACAGCGTTCCTTGTGCATTTATTCTCAGAGGAAACTAACCTCAAAACTGAAAGTTCGTGTTGGGTCTAGTTGGCACACTTGCTACGGGGCAAGTTGGCTCACCGTGCCACCTTACTCCGCGGTCAACAGTGCAGTATTCTGTACGCTTCTTATTACTTTCATCATTTTAATGTTCTTTAAGGAAATATAATTATGCCAAGATCGTGCAAAAGGAACTCTGAAATGGCGAACATTGCCCCAGATACAGTTCTTCGAGCCGTTAGGGCGGCCAGAATAGAAAATAGGTCGATTGGAAGTTAGCAAGAGATTTTGGAATCCCGTTTTTCTCTCCAACGACATATTGCAGCAGAGCTTTTGAGGATACACGAGGAATTTCACAGAATCCGACCTTCAGTATTGAGTACAAGAAAGTTTGCCAGTTGAGTTCACGTGTGTTTCTGCTGTATGGTATAAGTGAACAGTGAAATAAATCAAAAGTGCTCCGTAGTTTTATTTTTGATAAATGTGTTGCTACATAAAGTAAAATGTTCTTATATCTTTCACCATATTTCTCATTAATTTTTAAAAATAGGATAAGTGTAATTTCTGCGCATTTGTTCACTGATGGTGATTAAGAAAACTCAGAGAAATCATTGTAAATGGCATCAGACATCTACTGTGGCTTGTCTGCAAGGGAGGTGAGAAAGTTTTCTTTTGAGTACCCAATGGCGTTAAATATAAATATCCTCGAAGGTTGGAGGGATACAAAAATGGCAGGCACAGAATGGTTTGCGAAATTCTTGAAAAGGCATAAGACTCATTCACTGCGCAAACCTGAGGCAACAAGCATCAGCAGAACTTAACAAGACTGATGTTATGCTTTTCTTTTATAAATCTGAAAGAAGTGTTTGGTCGTCTGCGACTTGGTTCGGGCGACATATGGACATGGACGAAAAGGGTATAAAAACAGTGCAGATATATGACAGAGTTATTGCGCGCCGTGGTTGCAAATACATAGAGAAACTGATGTCCACTGAACCTGGAAAATTAGCAACTTCAGCCCTGGACGTTTCAGCGGCAGGAAACACAGTGCCGCCGTGTTCTATTTTCCCTAGGGTGAAATTTCGTGCCCATTTCTTGAATGGTGTTCCTGCAGAGATTCAAGGTGATGGTAGTCGTCCTGGATGGATGCAGGCGGAATTATTTGTGAAGTCTGTGAAACATTGTTTTTCCCCATGTCAAACCTTCAAGAGAACGACCAGTAGTTCTCCTTTGGAGAGTCATGATTCGCATTTGTCAGTTGTTGCACTCGATTGCTGTAAGGAAGACGATGTTACAGTTCTCTCATTCCCACCTCATTTTAGTCACAAGCTGCGGCCCCTTGATAGGAATGTCTGTGGGCCACTAAACCTGTGTCAGTCGTGCATGTGAAGCATGGATCACAAGCCATGCAGGAAATACGATGACGATTTACGATTCACCTGAAATTATCAACATGCCTCTCAACTTTACAGATACTCCTGCAAATATCGAGGCTGGATACCCGGCCACTGGAATTTTTCCCTACAACAGAGATATTTTTGTTGATGAGGACTTTCTGTTCTCCTATGTAAGACAGACCAGCTCCAGCCACAGACACTGCAGCATCCAGCTGCAGCAACGGAAACATTAAACATGATGGGTCTGCAGGACCAGACCCTTCAAGAATTCATTCTCCCGAAGCAGGTCCTTCCAAAAGAACACATGCCAAAACAAATCCTTCCTCAAGCACGTCCTCGACTCCTGAACTTTTCCGTACTTTTCCTAAAAGCAAACACGACTAGAAACAAAAGATGTATAGCAATCCTCACTGATACGCCAGTGAACGCAGCCTTCCGAGATGCGCAGAAATTGAGACAAGTGACAAAAGGAAAAAGAACATCAGAAGCGAAGCAAGAGGGGCATTTTGATAACCCTGAAATAGATTCTAAGAAGTAGAGGAAAATTCAGACAGATTGCTCAGACGAAAATGGTGGGGAAACATTTTGTTTGGTTTCCATGGACACATACTGCAATAGTGTAGCGGGGGAAATATGGGTTCAATGCACCCAGTGCCAAATGTGGGCCCATGAAAAATGAACTTCTGGCGTTTCCTGGGGATATATTTGTCCCAACTGCAAGTCGGATGTATCGGATGAAAATTACTGCAGTTTTGTGGACATATATATCTGTACCGCGTTTCATTTTCCAATGTAATTTGTAATGTTTGTCCTTAATTTTGTACGGACTGTAAATCAGTTTCATTATGTTGTTAACAGTTAAATATTTTAGCGTCATTCATGCTGCCCTGGAATATTTTTGACAACAGTAATAAATCAGGCTCTACTATATGCCAACCTACCCCATCATATGTGCCAACCTACCCCATATATGGGGCAAGTTGGCACACGTGCAGAGGTTAGAAGTTCATTTTTCTTGGATTAGTTGTTGATATAACTTCTTCATTATATTTTCTTGCATAGTCTAAGAATGACGCGTGCCGCCAGTACCATTTTCTTTTTTGTACCATTTGTATGAAAATTGTAAAAAATTAAGAAGTGAAAAGTGTGCCAACTAAACCCGGTCTCCCCTATCACTGGCTATTGCCGTTTATTACACTGTAGGGGCGTAGGTCACATACCATTTGCTACTTTAGGCTCACACACATAAAAGGTTGGGAACCGCTTATATAGGGTACTGGAATGAACTGTGAACTATGGATTGTTCCGGCAATCGACGCAAATAACGGCCTAAGCGGCAGAAAAACTGTTCACGCGCAGAAACTCAACATTGCAAATCGGTTCGCGTTCTGTAAATGTTGTGAAGCCTGTAGCACGCCAACGCTCCGAGTTAGAAACCCGACGTCACGCAGCCGCGAAGGGACTGTGTAATGCGGTCAGTACCGTTCCTGCAACCTTGAACTTCATAACAGGGCGAATATCAAGGACTGTTCCCCCACCCCCCCTCTCCCAATGCTATTTTTTATAATCTTACCTCCTTCCTTCAATGGTGGCAACTCTTCTTCTACTAGTGTAAAATCATCATCTTTTGGCTCTCCAACAAAGTGTTTGGCAAGAATAAATTTCTTTGTTTTCACCATGTTGATGGGTCAGTGTGTTGTAGACACTCCTGTAATGTGAAACAAACCAGTACTAAAAAGCGTCTTTCCGTCTGCGTTCTTTATTATTATGTTGTTACTGTTTAGTGCCACACGGTGCGGAGCTGTAATATCGCGTTCCTTGGCATCTAATATCATAAACTGGTCACTTAATTCGCCCTTCTTAAGTCCAAGCATTTTACTGCGTACGTTCTTCTAAAGCAATTTTAATTTACGTTCTTCTTCAAAGTAAGACAACTGTTGCACATCCGTAAAATATTTTGGAACTTATACGAGATAATAACATTTTCCAACTAATTATTAAGCAGCATTTCTAGAATTTTTTTTTCTAATTTTATTGTACACCTCACGTGTATTTTTTAGTGTTCTCCAGTTTCCTGATATTTAAATTCTGAAACACTTTCAAACGATTTCGTACATAGTGAGTTTGCTGCTAATATCTTTCCATGATGTTTAGATCACGGGTGCACAAACCTCGAACGCCAGGTCGCAGTGGCAACTGAATTTTGTAGGGTGGCCCTTAATCTTTGTGGGTTCTCATTATGGAACTTGCTTCATGTCACCATTATGGCCCCTAGAAATGTGAGGTGGCTCTTCGAATTGTGTAAAATTTGTACACCCTAGGTTGCGAAAACCTGTAATATCCCTTTTTTAGGCACATTCGCAAAACAGTTGCGCAAAGCGACTAAGCTGTTAGCTTCGTCACGTCTGCCTAAACTGAGACATACTGTGTTTTCAGTGAGATGCAGACTGAGGCCGAAGAACGAGTTCTTAGTCTATTTTTCGAAGCAAATAAGAAGGCCCTTTTTCGAAACGAAACAAAAAAGAACGCGATGTGAGTCACTTTGAGTTTCATACAAATTGGCGCAGTTAAATCTATACTTTACGTAAAGGTATAAAGACATTTCTACCCGTACTTTCCCTATTTATTTTCCTATTTGGATGAAATTCTGTGCCAGAGATCCACTCATATTGCTGGTTAAAATTCGGTGCAGGAGATGTTCGCAACAAGTTACTGAGTAACTGAGTTCCGGGAAAGTCGGCGCAGGTAAGGCCGGCACTTTCTAAATGGCCGTAAATGAAATTACATTTTGGGCGTGTACCGTAAAACAGCATAAAATTTCCAAAGTAAAGAAAGCCTTGGCGAAACTCGCGTACTACGTCACGGAATACACCCCTTGCAGTGTTGATATGACTGATGAAAACCGCCTTCAATGCGAGGTAGGCGCTTGGGCTGAATAAACCGTTGAAATATCGACGTGTAGGAAATATCGACTGTAAATGACCTCGCTTACGATATCTCAATGATGGTCGATTATAAATCTATTGCTACGATATAAAGGTAGCTCTTAGTGAGTGTTAAAATGTCCACCGCTTTGTGGAAAGTATTCACGAATTAAATTGCTGAGAGCAAAAGTGGAGCTGAAACGGTGGAAGTGTGACGCTGTGCGAACGTTCATATTTTGTTGTACTTGCTTACACAGCGTAACATCCCAGAAGCATCAGATGACGCATACACGCCGTTTGCGTGATGAATGAAATCAGCACGGAAGTCGAATGGGTCCCTGTGTCCCTTCTGGCATTCATTTCGCTGTGGTCTTTGCGCATGCATTACTGCAAATTCAAACAGTGTACAACGACACAACGCTAACATCGCACTTACCGCTGTAACTGCAAAACCTCAGCCGCCGCCTGGGATGCGCTCCTGCTGCGTTATGAACGTGACTGCGGGACAGCTTGCTTACATAACCAATAAAACGCATCAACGCAGTCCAAGGACAACGGGTCTGGAGGGGAGTAACAGGGGCGTTTCAGAAGCGCAGTCGTGGTTGGAGCTTAGCATTGTCTTGTGGGCAGAGGGGAGGCTGGGAGCAAAGTTCGTGTGGTAAATTTAACTGACCGAAGTGGCAAGTCACTTTCTCAGTAGCGGTCATGATTATTAACGAAAATTTCGATTCCGTTCCCCGACGGGTGTGTAGCATAAGGCAGTGTTTCCCAAACTCTGCTTGCGGTCCCCTTTTCGCTTCGAAAAATAACCGCGGATCCTCACATCGTTACGTAAAGGCAGTGTCTTGATGATAGGTACCCAAAAATAAACATTTCTGTCTGGGAGCTGATTGTTGATAGGTACGAATACATACCAGTGGCATATGTAACAATGTATTGCATGGTTTGTCTTTACTTAAGCTGATTGTCGTTTGCTTCTTGGGTACAGGGGGTTTCTTAATTAGATATTCTAACGGTCATCGCCAGTTAAAGAAGTTCGCGATTATTTTTAACAAAACATTATTCATTTAATTTAAAAAATTAGCAAAAATCAAAGTAGCTATTACAGAAATTTATTCAAGGATCCCGTGGGAACTGGACCACAGTTTGGGACCCGCTGCCATAAGGCATAGTCACGGGATAGTCACGCCGTGCGGGCATGTTAGGCGATCGTTTGATCACACGCATGTCCGCCGTGAAAATACACATCGAATTTTCGCTCAGCAGCTTGTTGTTACGATTTTACCCACTCGAAAATTTGTGTTTATAAACTGTAAATTCTAGCCGATATGCACAGTTTATTTCAAAACCTTTTACATAAAAATCAGTCAACAGCCAACTGTTTTACCTCTTTCTTTATAAGGAGGTTGAGCAACTAGTTTTTATGTAAACGATTGATAGCATACGCCAACGGGGATGTCAAAGGTTCAAATTGTTTCAAAATGTTTCGCGAGAAGGAAACAAATTCAAACAGACCGCCCGTTTGATATACCAACTTTTCCATTTACAAATTTGGATAAGTGCTCTTCTGGTACGCAGACAGCGCTTGTAAAGTGAAATAGGGGGCGATATGAAACCAGTTAAATGTTATGCAAGGATCACGTGGTGTAATTCATCGCCTTTTTTTTATAGAACTTACTGTCTTCTTATTTGTGCCTGCCTGATAATTGTCTCAAGCAAATATTGACTCATGACGCTGCAATTTTTGAGATGCTGATTCATGTCGATATCAACGCATAGCATATTTGACCTTCCCAAGTGCTTATCTCATTTGTTTCGAGTACTCAAAACGACAAACTACAGACAGATACATGATACGGTTGTCCAGATGCTGGAAGTGTCTCAGCTACGACGGTTCAGCAGTGTACTTGAAAATCTAATCCTGGTGTAAGGTTCTCAGGTGGTGAAGAAATGAGCCACAAGCGTGGAACCCACCACTTGTCCCTATCGTAACCCTAATAAATAGGCTTAGGATTGTATGAATTTTGCATATTGCATATGGAAAATGAAACTACATTTAAACTTTCACTTAGGGCCAATACTATACAATCCTACCCTATACTCGTAAATAAAGAAATATGCATTTATTATCTCGTTGATAGCACCTTTGCTGAAAGAGCTTAACATACTCATTTTACATACGCAGTATGCAAAATGCATATAATTCTAAGCCTACTGATGAATGTAGTTTACAACTTCCTTTTTGTAATATCTGTTGTAATATTATCTTCCCCTTTAGGTTTACGTCATCTGTTTGGTCTCTTTCCTTCAAGCTTTCCATGAAACTTCTGTTTGCATTTCTCTTCTCGCCTATGCGTGCAAAATGGTCCACGCATGACCCTGTCTGATGACACCATCATAAAGCACCTGGCGAGCTGTACAAATCACGAAACTGTTTACAAAATTTTCTCTAGCCTCCTGTTGCCAAGATGTACATAAACACAGGTTCATTCTGCGCAAATATTCACATTTTTCCCGAATTTTCTGCTAGTTTCGAGGTTAAAAAGAAGCGTTTTCAGGAAGTTTATTAAATTATGTGTAATTCAGTACATTTTTACAGTGCCAGTTCTGTAAAGATGGCATCCACCACTATTAGACGTACGTTGAAGTTGTAAGTTCATAAGACCGTAAAATGTGTGTGGAGGATGAAATAATCGGACTCAGTGTTGTTATGTACACGAAAAGCAGTGCAGCATTTCATTTCTCATTACAGCGGTTCTGTTTTTTTATTTTATCCATCCAATAAATGGTGAATTTTTTTCTTTGGTACCAGGGCTGTGGAGTCGGAGTCGGAACGAATTTTGAGTGGATTCGCAGTCGGAGTCGGTAAAAATGTACCGACTCCGACGTCGATATAAAATCTTAAATAGATACTAGCTACAATGACCATTACACTTATACTTAAATATAGGTTATAAGTAAAAAAAGTAGCCTGATGATTCGCGTGGTGGCGATGAAATGTCTTATGACACCATTTATCACTTCAGTAGCTTTACCGTTATTATACAATACATATTGAGCTTTTGTGAAGGAGTAGGAGTCGGGGTCGGAGATTTAGAAATTGAGGCTTTGGAGTCGGGGTCGGAAGTTTTATGTACCGACTCCACAGCCCTGTTTGGTATGCTGGGTTAATTTTCTCTTCGGTTAGGCTACTTATATTGGCTCTTCAGTACTATCCAGTACATTTTATGAAGCCTTCTCATTAAACGTTTTTGTGTGCGACTTGAGATTTGTGGAGGATTCGTTAATATTTGTCCCCTATCTTGTTTACGCGGTTGTATTGCCGTCGTCTTACTGTTACTTCCATCTGTTAGGTCTAAACATCTTCCTCAGCACCCTCTTCTCTAACAAACGGTGTGAATAAGAGATCAAATACACCTGTGAGTTATTTGCTGTATTTAGTGCAAGAATTTTCTGTAGTTCAGATATTCCTTTATTTTGTATCCGTAATGGACCTGAGGTCTATTTTAGAGAGATATTTTATAAGGCATATTAATCTGAACGTACTGTGCTCTCGGGATTTATGCTGTTAATATTTGTGGACTAATATTCAAGGACGCGTGTTTTAAATACTTGTGAGGGAACAACGGTCAAGTGACGAAACTATCATGTAACGAGAGGCAATGTACCTACGTTGTAACACTGAAGCATCTTCGCGTGTTCATTGTTGGCGTCGAAAAGCAATGTGTTAGATATTTTGAGTGTGTGTCTGTAGCCTTAGTTATCCAGCATGCAAAATGCATGCACCATATTATATTATCATCTGTTGCCTGTCCGACGCTACCATATTTTTTCTGCATTATCTCATAAACGCACGATTTTCGGAAAAATATATATTGAATACAAATGCGTATTTCGATTTTCTTTACAAATTTTGTCTGTAATATTTCTCGTTCTCAGAAAAAATCAGCGAGATATTATTACAAATGTACATAGGTCTTAATGTAAAGTACCCGTTATCTTGTCAGATTTTAACGAAACTCTGGATTTTCTCGACGGATTTTCGAAAAATACTCATATATCAAATTTAATAAAAATCTGTCTAGTGGGAGCCGGGTTGTTCCATGCGGACGGACAGACGGACAGTCGTGATGAAGCTAATACTGGCTGCTCGCCATTTTGCGAGCATACCTACATATAGCTGTCACTGCCTCCCGATGGGGCACGCATGATGAAAGACCTGCCTACAAAGCATTACACTTTTTCTAGAACACAACCCACTTTTAATGTTACAGAAGGAGAGAAACATGTCTAATCTACGGGTTACTTTATTTCGACCTGATTTATAACGTTTTATTTGTCAGCTGCCTGCGAACCGCGACGAGATACCGGGCTGTGTCAGCGTATTGTATTTGGTTCTCCAGAGGGCTGTACTGGCCGGGGCCTTCGGATGTCTCTCGGTCTTCACGAAGCATCGCGGCATTTCTCGACACGTTAGTGGTGATCTTCCAAACCCGTACTCAGTGTTCTAGGCTGTTAAATTCTCCAGGCAGCTGACAAGCTGTGACGGTGGGTGCGACGTGGTTATGAGGACCGTCAGCCTCCGCGTATACGAAACTACACGATGTCACATTCCAGAAGACCGTAACATACACATTTACCTTTGTGAGAACCTCAGATTTAATATAAGGAATACCTACGGGCGAACGATGAACATGATTGCAGAAAGTTGAATAAGCATTATGCCACAGTTATATATCTGCCTAGTGCTCGCAGCAGGCCTATTTGCTTTTAGGTTTTCGTTAGGACTGAAGACAATCTTTGCTATATGACGACGTTGTTGAACCGTCTAGAACCTCTGTACTTCCTGACATCCATAGAGAAGCGGCAGTTTTTTTACAGACATGCACTCACTCGTATAACACGATACGCTTTATGTCACCTACGTTAACTCTGAATAGAAAGTTATATTAAAATCTTTCTCTTTGAGAGTGCGGAATTTTATTTGACGGGCGAAATAAATCAGTGCTAACAGGGACCTCATTTGTAAGACATGTTATATGGAGTGACTTAAGCGTCAGTTTTATATGCCTTGCAAAGAAAACAGTATCCAGTTCAGGTAGGAAAGAAGAAGTTTTGTAACAGGCCATTGACTGCAGTTGGATCTTGGACAGGCTCCATAGGATTGGAAAATAACCTTGAAAACTTGGCAATGAATACGTTTATTTGAAAACATTGTGCGTCACTAAGCAAAATCATTGTGAATATGTAAGAAATTGATATTGTACATTTCTGGTACAGTTGTCTTACGGTATGCACAGGTGTTTACCCAGCGAATTGCACGATTGGTTTTACCGCGCCGACATATTCCGGCTGAAAGCCACAGCCTCAGCTGCATATGCTGAAGACAGGACAGCTTGCTATACAGGTTGTCGATTGCAAATGGTCAAATGACTGTGCATGTTAGTGTCATTCATAAGTATGGATCACTATTAAAATCGTAACACAGTTTGTATGTTAAATCACATAAAATGTACAAATTGTAATACTCGATCTTCTGGTGACTGAGGATTGGTCTCCAGCGTTTTCAGAGTGGAGATCTGTAAATATTTGTAATGTTAAAATGTGCTTTATAGTTGTTAATGCTAATATTTATGTATATGAGAAGGCATAATTATGGTACATACCCCAGGTTAGGTAAGCGGTGTGCACTCCATGAGCTTGTTTACAGTCCTACTTAGTACACTACACAAAAACACTAATCACCAACAAATGCACAAAGAGAGTTTCATAATCAATCGTAACACACTCCTACATGTTTCGACCCTGCTCGGTCATCTTCCGGGAGAACTTTTTTGTTATCGTTACACTAAGGTTGCATTTTATATTTGAGTGAGAATGTGCTGTTGACTGTGTACTGTGTACTGGAGGCGTGAACTGTCTGCGGTCCCGGCCTGCAGGCCGGCACAGCAGAGAGTTCACTCCTCCAAAAACAACGCAGTACACAGTCAACAGCACATTCTCACTCAAATATAAAATGCAACCTTAGAGTAACGATAACAAAAAAGTTCTCCCTGAAGATGATCCAGCAAGGTCGAAACATGTAGGAGTCTGTTACGATTGATTATGAAACTCTCTTTGTGCATTTGTTGGTGATTAGTGTTTTTGTATAATATAGTGCACGGACATGGAACACATTAAATTAGTACACTATATTCATTCGTGGATTTCACATCGCTTATCTAACCTGGGGTATGTATCATGAATTTCTGCCTTCTCATATACATAAATATTGACATTAATATTTATAAGTCTCATTTGAACATTATAAATATTTATTGACCTCATCTCTAAAAAAACATTGGAGACCAATCCTCAAACACCAAATGTTTGAATACTACGTTTTATGTGATTTTTAACATATTATTTTTTATAATTTTAATACGATTTTAAGAATACTGTATATTTATGAACGACGCTAATATGTACAAACATTTTACCATTGGTAAATGACACCCTGCATAGCAAGCTGTACCAATCTTCAAATTTTGTTGCTCCCTGAAGAGGGCTGTGGCTTTCAGCCGAAACATGTTGGAACAATAAAACTAATAGTGCACTTAGTCCGAGAAGGACGTGTATATATATATATGAAATTATTTTATACGCAAATAAACACTTGGCGTTCAGGCTGTTGCCTTCAGAAGCGTAATAGAGCACGCTATCCCCTTTGTCGGTGAAATATTCTTCCGACGAGGAATCTGAGTCATATGAGATTTGTAAAAGCCAAACAACTTTTTCCAAATTCCTCGCGCGGATGCTGGTTTCCATAATCTGAAAGATAACGAGTCTCTCAGCAAAATCGACTGTACACTTGAAGCGCGTACAGTAATAACAGCGGGGCTAGTATGGCGTAGGTCAGGTCATTGTGATCTAGGTTGCAGATACCGAAATTATACATTTGTGATAACGCATTCTGAGTTTGGAGCGTGACGAACGGACATATTACTCTGGTTTAACATCAACTATACATTCTTTAGCATTCAGTTATGTTTGACAGTTAACAAGCGAAATTAACGATCGCAACAGATTGTACAGAATGTAAATTAGTCTGTGATTTCAGAAGTATCGTGACGTATAATTGTTACTGTAACTAAGACAGGAGTGTTCGGCTTAATCAACAGTGTAGTAACTATGAATGAAACAAGCAAATCGTGACTACATTGTTGTTTATATAGGCATAATTCGAAGTGTCCACGGCAGTTTAATGTAACAACACTGGGGCTGCCAGTCGCGTCATGTGGTTGAATTGCGAATAAACAGCATTTCGAAAGCAATCTTTGTCGCCATCACCAGGGAACTGAATGTCTAGTGAGATGAAGCATTGCTTGGCGCCGAGTCCCATGCGTACTCTGGACCAGATGTTGGTGTACAGCAGCGCAGAAACTTCTCAGTTTCCTCTTGTTACCTGTTCTCTGCAGCGAAGACGAGTGTATGTCTAGGATGTCAGTCTGCGTCATATATATACTTGCCCGAACCCATAACTCCTAGCTAGCCGCGAGCCAATGGGGTTGGTGGCCGGAGTCGGGTGCTCGCACTTCTGGTCCGGACAGAGCGACCATTGGTTCTCGAAACATTCTTGCTTTCTTTCTTCTTTTCTTTTTATCTTTTTTCTTTCTTTCTTTTTTTGTTTTAATTTCCCCTCCCCTCCCCCCCAACCGCCTGACATTGCTGGTAGCCCGAGAGCATTTTATTAACCTGTTGTTGAGTCTAATACCATCAACGGCCAACAGTTTTATAGTTTGCCCCAAAATAATCGCTAAGGCGCTGCACGCGGACAGCAGGTGCATATTTTGAGTTCGCTGTCGCGGTTATTCACAGTACTCGTATGATTCATGCAGCTTCTCCCAGAAGTCCACTCGTGCTTTCACGAGGTCTGTCGCCATGCTCAGGCTCTTGTCGATGTTTAGGTAGCTGATTTGTGATCCTGTGACAGGAGTCCATGTCACTCCCAGCAGTGGTTCAGGTGTCGGGGTAGGATTTCTGCAACATAGGGAGCATGAAAATATTTTATTTCATAGAATCGAAACTGATCAACCATAATGTTGCCAGCCATATACACAGAATAGCTTTACGTGTTATTTTCACGAAAGTAATAAAATTAATATGCAGTGGGTAGGCCGTGCTTTTTCTTATTATTTTGTATGCTCGTTAGCATGTGCCAACTCCAGAACTACTGAAAGTATATAAATTAAATTTGGTAACAGGAATCTGTGGAGCCGGGATAGCTGTCTGTATAACGACGGGATAGCAGTTTAGGGACAGGCTTTGGAGCCCACCCAGTCTCGTGTACAATGGGAACCGGGGTCCCTTTGGACCCACACAAACTTCTGTCCTACGATTACCAAGGTCCCTATCCCGGGTGGGGTATAGTGGTCGAAGTGTGAAGCTGAACAGTCGCCTCCAAATAGCGCCAAGGTCAAGAATGTGTAGAGCTGTGCCTCATCTCAACTGTAAGTCTTCATGGCACAAGAATGTGTAGAGCTGTGCCTCAACTCAACTGTAAGTCTTCATGGCACAAGAATGTGTAGAGCTGTGCCTCAACTCAACTGTAAGTCTTCATGGCACAAGGACCCACACGATGAATGTATTGTGCGAGAGCTTCCTTCCACTCCGTATATCTATACGCAGAAGTTTTTAAATTTGAAAAAGTGGTACATATCACTGTGCTTTAAACGATTAAAAGTAGTGTCTGTACCCTGATTTAGCGAAATTTGTCCACATCATAACCATTCGTGTTAGCATTTTCAAGCTGTCGTCATCGGGATCCAGTTTCCTGTCAGCGGTCAAAGACGAATGAAACAAATAGCCAAGTTCATCCCCGTGACAGGCTCCTGAAAAAAAAAAAAAAGCACATTGTTGGATCAGGCACCGAAATGCAAAATAGTCCTGTCAGAGACAAGGACCTCTTCATTTAAAACTAGTTGCATCCTGAGGTTTGGTGACTTCGGGAGATTGGCATGTACATACAATTTAGTTTATAAAAGAAGCGATTGAAGAAATGAAAAAGTAGTGAATACAGTGTGTACTTTCCTTACCTAAACGTTTGCGTTTACGGTTGTTTCATTATGCTAATACTGAAATACAAATCATCATCTCTTCCACGTGTTCTACTTTGCTCTTTCATAATCATCTTTGATGTTCACCGAATTGGACAAGATACCAGGTATACGTTTCTGGTAGACTTACCTGGCAGACGATTTAATCCAAGCCACACACCAGCAAGACCAAAACTTCCATCAAACGCAAACTGATAGACGTAAATGGGAACTGAAGACAGGTCCACTGCAGCTTGCATTTTGATGGTCTGAATGATCCCAACGATGAACCAGGCGTCACTATAAAGCTGAGAAAGAACGTTATATTAGAAGACTGGATGTCCATATCTGTACGCTAATGATTGTGAGTTTCAAAATTGTTGCTGTTTTTGAACATACATCAGCCACGTTTAACCATGTGTCCTTGGAAATAGAATCATTTCCGAAGTAGAAGTTCCTGATTTTGCCAGCCAGTTCTTCGTATTGGGCAGTATTATCTTCGATCTTAAATTTGTGAGGTACAGGAACCCTGAAGTTTTCGTTCAGAGCCTCGTACCATGATGGATGCTTAACGATGTCTGGAAATAAATACCAAACATCAGCAACTGATTTAAAATTTTGTCCTGTGGAAAGTTTTGGAGGAACATACGAAATAAACGGTATTTTTGGTATTTTTCAGTTATTTCACATAAAATCACTGTATTTTAAACTTAAAACATGATTACTGTCTGCTAGCGTACAATTCCGTGTAGTTTATAAAGCAATGGTTCGGATGAAACTGCTGCTTCCTTCTTCGAGGTAATCTACCATACTACCTGGCGTAAAACTCGACAAGACATGTTAATATTCACTGCTGTAAGACCCCAAACCTGACATAGAGATCTGGCTCAATAGGGTACGTAGCAACATTAAATAAATAAACTTAAGGCTTCATTGTGACAATTTCGTAAAATGTTAATTATCATTTATAAATAAAGCATTACACACCTTACGACAAAAATATAATTTAGCATTTCTAAATTGTGGAACTAAGGGAATTATTAAATACCTTCCATCGCAAGCATTCCTTCATTTGAGGTGACTCCAATCATAAAAGGTACTTTGTGAAATATGCCTTGCGATATTATATTTGTTGGGCTGTCAGGAAGGAATATGCACTCCACATTCTGGAAGATGTCCTTAGTTGGAGCGAAAAATAGTGGTATAGGGTGTCTAGCCTGTTAAACAAGAACATACACGGAATTTATACCGTAAAATGTAAAAGTTGGAGTTGAGAGGCATCGTTTTAAACGCAATGGAGGAAAATAAAATGTTGGACAGAAAACACAGACATGCTTCCGATAATTATTAGAATATGGACATACTCAGTGTCGTACATCTTCCGTGCAGATGTTTATTATATAGATTTATTAATCAACCAACTACTGCACAACTATTTTTACAATTGTAAAATTGTAAAAATAGTTGTGCAGTAGTTGGCTGATTAATAAATCTAATGGACATATCCTTCCAAACTAAAAGATACCTGAGCTGGTCATTATGTTACGATTAACATTATTGTAGCAGATTTACACAACTACACGGCAGGATGTTTTTATTTAAATGTATTCCAGTTATATTCGATTTTTTAGTCAAAAGTGTTTTTGTTTGACATAGCAGGCCTGTAACTGTTTTAAACTGAGTAGTAAACTGAGGAGTGAGGACAGACAACCACAACTACGTTTTATGGGTCTTGCTGTGTAATTTATTGCAACATGTTCCGGCTTCCACACAAAGCCTTCGCCAGCCAATATAGTAAAATACTCAAGAAAGATTATCACATACACCACATTAAAATGTTTTTCGTGCAGTTCAAATCTCAGTTTTTACAGTGCTGTGGGTGTTACTGGGAACGGAAATTAAGTACAAACAGGAGATAAAATACATTAAGACTATAACGCCGCATTTCCGATATGAAAGGGCAGCATCATCTGTGCTAAGCGGGCTTCGACGGGTAAAATCTGTTATTAAAATTTATTTTTAGCTTAAGTGTTACTAACTGTATAGGGAAGACGTTAGTAAGTTTCGTTTCGCAGTCCATCCTTCTTCTACCTGCTTGTTCACAGTACGTGTAGAGGGTTTTTCATTTGTACGTGATCACACTCAAACACACGCCACATTCGGTAGGACTCCTCTGGACGGGGGATCGACCCGTCGCAGAGATGTCTACCTCACAACACAAACAGTCACAAGAGACAAACATCCATGCCTCCGGTGGGATTCGAACCCACGATCCCAGCAAGCGCTCGGCCGCATACCTACACCTTAGACCGCGAGGCCACTGGGATCGGCACATTAATAGCTAAGAAGTTTAAGAATAATTAATATAACGTAAGCTAAAAATAAGGTTTTTATTACAGCTCGTCCCCCTCAAGGCACCATTTAGCAAGAAGATGCTACGCTTTCGCATCGGAAATACGGAATTGTGGTCTTAATGCATTTCGGTGTCTTTTATCTCCTGTTTGTGTTTAGTTTCGGCTCACAGTAACACCCATAGCACTGTAAAAACTGAGATCTGAGCTGCAGGAAACAGAAACCGTTTAACCCTTTAAAGACGAAGCGTATCTGTTTTATATAAGGACTCAGTGCGTACCGCGCTGTAAACATGCTCCACCTCGTTTATAAAAACCAGTCTCTTAATGTTTTATAGGCAAAAGTTGCTGTTTGTTCTGAGATTCGTACAAAACACATAGATGCAATGTGGGCACCACGTAGAATTTTTTAATGCTAAACCTGGTCGTATGTAAAGTTACCGCTAGGCTTTAAAAGGTTAATGTGATGTGGGCCTGTGTGATAATCTTTCTGAGTATTTTACACTGCCTGATGAAAGCTTTGTAAAGAAGCCGGAACATGTTGCAACAAATTATGCAGTAAAATACCATCAAAAGTAGTTTTGATTGTCTCTCCTTACTGTGTGCATATCACAACGTTTTGTTCTACTGAAGATGTTACACGCAATAGACTGACTTCATGAGAACATAAACTAGACGCATGCAGCATCACAAAGTTTGATGTGCATCTTAAAAACAAAGAATGCTAGTACAGTGTTACTAGCATTGTTATCACACACCTCGAAGTTGACGTGTGATGTAACTAGACAAGGAGTTGCCCACGCGAAGGCTACCCAGGGAGTTAGTTGTTCACAAAAATAACAAAACATAGTTAAAAAATTATCCAAACCAGTATGGAAACAAAAGCACATTCCGGTTGCAGTATATTCAAAACGATAGTGAGAAACTGACAAAATCAGCACAGTGCTTTTTAATCAGCGGAACGCCCACCACTGATAGTATGCGGATGGGTGTTTTGTGGTGCGCGGCTTATTTTGGAAATTATAATGTTTTCCACAATTCAATTTAAAAGACATTATCGCATTAATAACATTTTTTGAATGTATTTAAATGAAAAGAAAAACACGAGTTAAAATAAAAAAGTACAAATTGTGTGTTATTTTCAGTAGCTGGTGGTACGCGTAGATATTTTTTTCGTGATGGCGGTACGCGAGGAAAAGACGGCTGAAGAGCACTGGTTTAGAAGATTCGGAGATGAAATTCAACAAAATGGAAACTTCGTCTCGGGATACAAAAAAAATTAAAACAATGAAATGCGCCCCTCGCACGTTTTAACTTGGAACTACTAATTTTTAACACAAAAAATTTAATCAAAATGTTAGGCTAACGTAATGAACAACCCCCATATAGAAGAAATATCTTTGACTCAATACATACTTTGGCTTTAAAAGTACATTCGAGTGATAAAGATCAGCAATATAGAACAGCCACCATGAAGACACCTTACAAAAGCTGAAATTGCAATAAACACAATGTAATTTTAAAAGGAAGGTGACAGCTTCGTAAACATACACACTTTCTTGCAAGCTTTTATCCGTACAGTCTGATGATAGTCCAAAAGGATCGAAATATGTAGCTTACGTGAAAATACACAATTGCGTCAGACTGCACTTGGCTGTTTACTCACTGAGTACCGCAAGCGCAACGGGATGTTCTCCATTAAATTAAGAATGTGTGGAGCTGCGCTGTCACTCCCCCATATACTCTCATAAATCTATGCTTAATCAGACACAAGAAAATTTTACTTTTCCCTTACCGTTACCTATTTCGCGTGAAGCCATGATACGTATAGACCTATTTATGCTTTCCACACGGTTCTTACCTCTTCCGTTGCAGACGGTATCATCGCCTCAACAAGACGTTGTGCGGGCACTGTCATAAGGAACTCCAGAAGTTCGTTGCTGTCAGTTGTAGTATACCCCAGGGTTCGTGCGAATCTGAACGCTTTCCTGCGTGCTACTTGAGGGTCGTCGAATGCCCAGGGGTTGAGGGCCGAGCCACTTTGTGCAATAGCACGATGGAACAAACCTGTGACAAGGTCCACGCATTGACAAGGCACTGGCTTTGGCTTCCTTTCGTTTGCTTGCAGGCACAGGTAAAAACAATCCTATTTATGGGCGCGTTTCTCGTGTTCATCACAGCCATTTCTCTTGGTATTTTTCATTTGCTTGTTCCATCCTTTATTAATTGATTTAAATTAAATTCGTATACCAACGTTAGCAAAATTAAGGTACGTATTTCTCCTTACGTGTAACTTGGCTAATAACATTGATGGGGAGCGGGAGGGGGGCAAAGTCGACCATACGTCTATTCTGCTTCCCGTTAAACACAGGTTTTTCATTCTTTCTGTCATTACGGAACCTAAATGATCCCTTAAAATATACTTCTATTTTTATTTTCCCCTCTTCAACTCAGTGGCCAAAAAATATTCTTAGGTAGGAAAATATTGGAGGGGTATTTGCCCCCCCCCCTTGCACCCCCCACTTACGCGTATGCATTTCTTCTCTCCTCGCCTCTTCGAGAAACTGAGTCCTTATTGATAAGCTAATATTCAGTTGATAAAAATAAAGTTCTTGCATTCTACGAATCCCGAAAGTTCAAAATTTTCAGTCGCTGGTTCCTATCCTCAACCAGATTAATCCACTTTACACCCTCATACCTCAGATCTTAAAAATTGATTTTAATATTATTTTTGCGTAAATGCCTAGGTCCCACAAGTGATCTTTTCCCTTCTGGATTTCCGACTAAAATTTTGCGTACAATTATCGCATATCGTATGCCTTCTCCAGGCCCACGCTTTTATCGTCCTACATTTTATGTCCATAATAATATGTGATGAATAATGCAAATTATGTAGCTCCTGTCTACGAAACATTTCTGTTCTCCTGTTTATTAATTACTGCCACAGGCATAAATGTCTTCCTCAGCATTGTTTGCACGGAGTTGATCTATGTTCTGTCCTTGGCGTAAGAGATCAAATGTAACGGCCCAAACCTTATTTGATTAGAATGTACTGTTGCTTGTGCAGCTATAAATATTTACACGAAGACCTTACGTACAATTTGTAGGGCACATGAACCCTTAAAAACGAAGCGTATCTGTTTTATATAAGGACTCAGTGCGTACCGCGCTATAAACAACCTCCACTTCGGTTATAAAAACCACTCTCTAAATGTTTTATAAGGCAAAAGTTGCTGTTTATTCTGAGATCCGTACAAAACACATAAACGCAATGTGGCCACCGCGTAGAATTTTTTAATGTTAAACCTGGTGGTATGTAAAGTTACCGCTAGGCTTTAAGAGGTGAAGGCGATATGTTTGTTATTGTCTAAGGTGGGTGTTGTGTTACATGCAGTTTTGACGTGTGTAGTGGAAACAGAAAATTAAAAATAACTTTTGTGTCATATTGTCGGTTTCTCTACTGACGGTGAAATTTGGAATTCGAGAGGAATATGATTTGGGGGGGGCCCGGGGGGGAGAGGACGTTTCCGGGTAAGTCTGCATGTTTTTCTGTGACCCTTCCTTTCGTTTAACTCAGTCACGTGCAAACAACATGCTGTATGTCACAGTGCAGGAACAAACCTTTAGACATAGGAGACAGGAGTTGTAGATGCACACTAGCCCCTCCAGCGCTCTCCCCGAAGATGGTGACGTTACCAGGATCTCCCCCAAACTGTGCAATGTTCTTCTGAACCCAGCGCAGCGCCATCACTTGGTCTTTCAAGCCGTTGTTACCAGGAATTACTGCGTCTCCAGTACTCAGGAAGCCTACAGGAGAGTAAACATTGCTCCTGCATTAGTTTGAGTCGGCACAGTGACTAGACTAAAGGCTGATCAACGAAGAAACGTGTTCCCATTCCTGGCAATAGCAAAGGTGTTTTCTTTTCTCCTAAGCGTCCTGCCGGACGCTGTGGCACATGCAGCCTTCTATTCAATGGGAAATGGGAGATCTTCCCTAGGGGGTGAAGCGACCGGGGCGTCAATTTGACTACTCAGCTTCATCTAGTGCCTAGGTTAACAGCCACTCTACGCCACTACTCCGGAATATGGTTTCATGATGTTCACAGGGACAATTGTACCTTTACTTGCACCACTTTGCGTTCCACCCTGCAAACTGTTGTCTAAATATGTGACAGTTTCGGGTTTGTTACACGAATAATGTTCTGGACTGTGTTCACTGAGGTATATGTGGTAAATACGTAAGTCGTTTTGAGCGTTTATTCTGTTTCTGTCTTCAGACCGTTGGTTGTTCTTACACTCACGTATTCTTACCTTTAATATCGACAACTGGGTGAGCACTGGGACCTTTTGAAGGCCAGGGTAGTAGGGCTTCGGCTATTAGTCTAATGATAAGGACAGTACCCTAGAGTAATTATAAAATACGGCCGTACTATGCCTTAGGGGGTTAGTCGCCGGCCTGTCACCGTGGATGCCCGGGTTCGATGCCGGGTCAGTCCGTGTGGGATTTGTGACGGACAAAGTGGCATTGGCACAGGTCTTTCCCCGAGTACTTCGGTTTTCCCCTGTCAGTTTCGTTCCACCGGTGATCCATTGCAAGGAAATATTTAAAAAAAAACCCAATCCTCTTCATCACAGGGTTGCACAATAAGCCTCAAGCTGCGGTGTGTCCGTAGCATCTGCTGCGGGGACCTTCACTACAAAAAAAAAAACTTTAAAATATATTTATTTAGGACTAGTTAGTCTTTTATTTAAGGAAGGTTTCATTTTCTTAGTGTAAATAGCGTCGATTGACAGTAGTGAATGATTAATTAGGAACGAAGTGGAAATAAAAGGTCACGGCCTTATTGAATGTGAAGTCTCTTACCTCGTCATTTAACTGGAGAAATTCAGGAAAACTACGAGAATAGCCAGCGTTTCGGCTGAGATTCGACAGCAGAACCTCACAAACAGAGATCAGAAGGGTTCCGGCTTGAACCAACTTATTTCAAATTTTGGCACTAAAATTAAAATAAGGAATCTCTCAGTGGCCTGAAGACGGGGGTAGGCTTTACTCCCGAAACGTCATGTATACCTCAGCCAACTGACAGGGTACAGTATAATAAATTGCTTTAAACTGACCAAGAGCACCTAGCCGATAGTTGATCGTGACAAGTACAACATCTTCAGATACCAGGTGGTCCGGTCCGTAAATATCGCTGTTTCCAGACCCCAAGTAAAAGCCGCCTCCATGGATAAATACCATCACTGCTTTGGCGGTATCAGTCGTAGATTCTGGAAGCTGAGCACAAAAATATACTTTGTGACAAAAGTGAAATCTTTAGTTTCAATCACAGCCTAATTAACAGAAAGCGACTGTGTTACCTGTGGTGTATACACGTTCAGAAACAAACAATCTTCTTCTCCGACATATTCTTTTTGGACTCCATCAATGTGTGGGGCAACGGACCCTTCAACCAGGGCATCACGAACGTCGTTCCAAGGGTCGGGTTCCTGGGGCGCCTGCAAATTAGAGGACGTTAACAGGTGCTCTTTCGCCGCTTCAGCCCATTTTTACGTGAGTTGGAAGCCGATCGTTTTATCACAGTGATAATGAAACTGTGTTCCGGAAAACCACAGGATTCTGGGGGCGACATTGTGTTCCACATGCGTATTTCCTACATAATGAGACTGGTAAATTTATTTTGATAAATCTTCATGGTATATTTTCCGATCACAATGGCCGCGCGGTCTAAGGCGTGGGTCTGTGGCCACTCACTTGCTGGGATTGCAGGTTCGAATCCCGCCGGCGGGGGCATAGGTGCCTGTCTCTTGTGAGTGTTGGGTGTTGTCAGGTAGAGGTCTCTGCGTCAGGCTGATCACTTGTTCAGGGGAGTCCTACCGCGTGTGGTGTGTCTGAGTGTGTTCGTGAAGCCTTGATAATCATGAGTCCCTGGCCCACTAGGGGCTACTGCGCCATGAAAAAAAAAATTGTATGTTTCAAATACTTCCATTTATCAATGTTCTCACAGAAATCGTTTGGTCAAAGATATTTGTAACAGAGCGTCAAAAGTAAGGGTCTAAAGATTTCAACTGTAGGTGCAACAACACAGCGACTTCCCCAGAACTGTTATCGTACGTGAACAATTCCCAGATTTTTCAGGGTGTCATTACGCGCCCGTATTAGGTAGAAGTTGGACTTGAAACCCCACCAACATTAGAAGTGACTGCATAGGCGTAACTTGGCTAATAACAAGGGGGGCGGGGGGAAAATCGACCATTGTATTAAGAACTTCAATTTAGGAAACAATAAAATTGGAAACAGAGGCAACATCGGTTTGAACTATTTCTTAATGTACGTGTACACCCCTATCCCCCACTCTCATCCCAGTTTTTTTATTTGCTGCTTTTCAACTCGGTAGCCAAAAGAAAACTATTCTTAAGTAGGAACGATACTGGAGGGGGGATTTGTCCCCCCCCCCCCCCCGCCCCAATTGACACCTATTAGTGACTACCATCGAAGAACACAGCGACGAATATTCAGGCTTTGAATGACGCACATGGCAACGCAACTCTGTGGATGCAGTGGACGGCAACAGGAACCGTCGTGTTCTATCCTGTCGTAAAAATATAGCCTAACCATTAGAGTGAACTTCACCTGAGACCAGTGTAGCACTCAGAACTTTAACGTCCCGTTGTTCAGTCGGCTGAAAACGCCTGCTTCAACTCGATTATTTATGTCGTTATATGCATGCACAACGATAAGACAGGAACGTATTTTTCTTACAGTGCTGTTCGAGCAGCTGATCTGTTTCGACAGACATTGCATGTTTTTTCACGGACCTCTTGCTTTGATCGTTTTGTAGTCATAATAACATGTGCTACACGTTGTCACACATCTGTCGAAAATGTTTAATAATCCGATAACAACGTACCTCTTAATTACAGAACAAACATCAAATTCTCGGTAATACACAGTGTGAAGGAAAAATGTAAGGCCAAACCTGCAGAAGGTGAATCTACACCATAATACAAAAAAAAAAAACCTTATGAACATTGGTCTTTTGAAGCATGCTTCCGAGTCAGGGCCTCATGAGGACAAAGAAAATGCTCAAAGTGCCCCCCCTTGAGCTTCAACGCAGGACGTTACACGTCTGAACAGTGCCTGACTCGTGCACCTGTGTGACGTGCGATGTGGTGTGTACAGGTGGCAGCTTAGTTGCTTTAATTGATTTGTAGCATGAACTTACACTAGGAAGACTATAATCACCTGAACATGTCATGCGGTTGAAGAATTTGCAAGTCTTTCTTTCTTTCTTTCTTTCTTTCTTTCTTTCTTTCTTTCTTTCTTTCTTTCTTTCTTTCTTTCTTTCTTTCTTTCTTTCTTTCTTTCTTTCTTTCTTTCTTTCTTTCTTTGTCTGAGCTCTTCTACCTACTCATTGCAGGTGTAGAGATTTATTGTTGCGCCAGATCACACTCAGTGACACACACACGGTAGTACTCCTCTGGACGAGGGATCGGCCCGTCGCAGAGACCTCTACCTCACAACACACAACATTCACAAGAGACAGACAGACATCCCCCGGCGGGATTCGAACCTGCAATCCCAGTAAGCGGGCGGCCGTACATCTATGCCTTAGACCGCGCGGCCACCGGGATCGGCAAATTTTCAACTCCTACTCATAATTCATGCAAGTGACTTAATGACGCGAATAAAGCATCTGTTGAAATTCTAACAGTAGTTTCTGTGTTCGAAACCCGATCGGGACATTTAGAGCCATACAGATAATTAACTGTTATTTTATACTAAAATAGGGATTTGGTTATGTTTGGTAGCTAAATACACGGCAATGGACGGAAGTCGAAAGGGTGCTGTAGTTAGGTGCCTCAATTGTGCGGCACGCGACATTAAAACGTATGAAGTAGGGGAACGTGTCTCTGAAGGTATTTCGGTACGAGCATTCCATTGCGTGTTGCAATGATGTTATCGCATACGAGTATGTGACTGCAATTATCGTAATGACATTGAGGGCTGTCATATGAAAGCCATACGTCACGAAACATGCTCGTCGTGGAAAGAAACCAAAAACACGACACCGAACACTAGAGAAAATGTTTTTTAATCCGGATGACGGAGTCATCGCTACAGAACTAGTAGTAAAGAACTGCTTGCTATGGTAACGAAGTATGAGAAACACCTAACAAAGCGACCTGGTAAATACAGGGATCTTTAAAATAAATTCCATATGCAAAGATGGTTGCCTAACTCAGCAGCTCCTGACCAAGTATTCTTCGTGCTTGGAACTGAAATGAGATAGAAAATCCAAGAGACGGCCGCGCCATGGCTCAGGCGGTTAGTCGCCGGCCTCTTATGGCGGTGGACTGGGTTCGATCCCGGGTCAGACCTTGTGGGATTTGTGTTGGACAAAGTGGCATTGGGACAGGTTTTTCCTCTAGAACTTCGGTTTTCCCTTGTCAGTTTCATTCCACCGGTGCTCCATTACACGGAAAAACGGAGAAAATTAATCATCTTTACCACAGGGTTGCACAATAAGCCTCAAGGCTGCGGTGCGTCCGTAGTATCTGCTGCGGGACCCTGCACCACAAAAAGAAATCCGAGAGACATTCCGAAATCGTATTTTAGAGGGACCTGTTGGCAACAATAATCAAGGATCTGCAAAAGGCACTGTGTGAAGGCAGGAGTAGCTATGCAATTTCGCATGTGACTCACCTTCTTATTTTCTCAAAAATCTTTTGGCAACAACACGACCATAAGAAGCTGACGCAAGAAAACCACAAAAATTTAGAAGAAAATAAGACCTAGATAAGTTCCGTCTGCAATACTCTTAGAAAGCCACGATGACAAATTAATTAATTAATTAATTAGGAGTTCGTAACTTACAATTTGTAGGCAAAGAAAAAATACCAACACAGCAAATATGCATCTTATAAAATTTCCAAGTATGGAAATTAATAGTTTGGGAATTTAAAGACACCTTAAAACATTAACAAAAAAGCAGAGTCAGGAATAAGGCTTCAATGAACTGATTTCAAAATCATAAATGAAATGACATGCCTTAGGAGCAATGAAATTAAAACGAATCTCAATTAACTTGATATTCAGTACGCATGAAAATAACTGGGTAATCAGATGCAGTCAGAGTGAGTGTGTAAGTAATATTCATGCATATATATTGTCTGAGAAGTAATGTTACTTATGTACGAGAATTAATTTGATTGATACTTGTAATGATTTGTGATAAATGATATAAGCAATATACTGTGTCACTTCAGTAGAACCCAGTAACAAAGTGAAAATTGAGACACGCAAATTGAACAGCATTGCAGATGTTTTCTAGAACACGACAGATGCGAGTGAGAAGCAGTAATTCCCTTTTAAATTCAAGTTCCGAATTCAAATTCGGATACTTTGCCTTTGCTTGATGTTTCAAAATGACCATGCCTGCAGGGCCGGCCTTAGGTCGATTGGACCGATTTGAAGCAATCGGGCCCCGGGCTTACGGGGGTCCCGCGCCCAGGGGGGATTCGCGAATAAGTAATTTTTATAAACACGCAGTGTGATACCACACAAAGCTCTCGGACTGATTTTATAATGATTTTCTAACTTACGTTCATATTCCAAAACGTTATTCCTTTTTTTTCTCTCTCTCCACAATAACTTCCAGGGGCCCGCCGCAGAGATCGTAATAGGGTCCCGCGTTTGCTAAGGCCGGCACTGCGATGCCTGGATGTCAGCTTTCCTATGTTCAAACTCACACATTCTAATATGATACAAATTACCCTCTGTGGTTGGTATGATGCAAAAGCGGCTACTTCTTACCTGGAATCTGAGGGCTCCGACAGGAGGTTTAGCGTAAGGTATGCCCTGGAAACTGTAGTAGGTTATACCCGCTGTGGTCGTCACGGTCCTGCCCCGCAACCCACCTTGAGCCACAAACACAGTCGTCATGTTTCCGTCACGTTATAAACCGAAGTGTGAATGTCCAGGGAGTTACAGAGTTCGGAAGACAACATAGCGCTGCTACCTACAGGTGGCTCTGGTAGCACATTCTGCCTCAAGCTCGGGTAATGCGCAGCGTGAATGCGAAAATATGTTACGTACTGTGTTGACATGTACAGAGTTCAGCGGAGCGTCATAAATGCAGTACTGACGTTACAATAAAGTCTGAAACGTGCTGCTCGTCCCTGTGAATGGGTCAAAAGCTGATACATAAGGGCTATGTGAAAAACAGTGTACCCAATGAAAGGACCATCCTGAAAAACCGGGTTCAAGTTATACACACAAACTGTCAGTTTCCTGCTGAGGACCTACCTAACATGGAACATGCGACTGAAGTTTATGACGGCCATGGTCAGATTGGGCGCAAGCCGGGGGGGGGGGGTCCAAGAAGCCGAAGGCGATAATGCTGCTAAGACTGGACTGCTTGGTCCTGAAGATGGAAGCAGAAAAGTCTACTGAAGCGTCGGTAATTAATGACCGCTGGAAGGACCTCAGTCTCGCAAGATTTTAGGTTCTCACAGCGATGAGGATAGGCGTTTGTGGTTATTACACCGTGTGGTCTGGTAGTCCTAATTTTTGGGACAGTCGAGTACCGTATATTTTTTCTGTCAGTAAGATGAAATCCAAAAATGAGAGAGTCGTAGGTTATGCAGAAAACTCTGCACGGGTGACTGGAGAAATCACATAATTGAGCTGATGCATGACTCAGCAATGTGTGTGGTGTTCACGCTGTTGGAGGAAAAAACAGCCTTGTTTGCCGCAGCTGGCGTGTTACATTCGCGGACCGAGTCTCATTATATGCGAAGGTCGTTCATAAATGATCGACACTCATCTGGGTTACAAGCCTCCTACTGAAGACTGGCGACATATCACACTGTAGCACTTTGGGCATACTCCCTGTCAAGGTCTATGCACCGTTGCCATCTCTCTGGTAACTTTTGGTTAGCGACGTGGTACCAATCTTTGGGGATACTGCCCACTGAGTGGCGGACACCTCTGCAGGTCATCACTGGTAGCGGATATTCTCCCGCGGAGTGGTTCTTCCGATGGGGCCAGATCTGGAGAATATGGTGGACGTGGTAATGCGGCATATCCAAGGGATGCCAGTTTCTGCGTTGTGTGTTTACTGCTACGCGGCCTTGCGTTTTCCTGGAGTAACATAATCTGGCGTGCCGGTTTTCTTGGCGGCGTAGCCCGTCGAAACCCTGTTCTACTACGACTTGGGGCAGCGTCTCTACACACTGCTGCCAGCCGACACACCTTCCTTCCGCAAAAACCACGTGGTCCATCTTTGTCCATGATCAATGTTCCCTGTAAGCTGCAGGAGTGCGCGGCCGCGCAGTAACTGAAATGCTCCCACGCACACTGAATTGTTGCCGCGCACCTGGAACTGTCTTTTGAAAACTCTGCTTGAAGTGCCGCGCAGTCGTGAGGTCGTGTAAAAATTTTATGCTCAGAGCAGTAGCAGGTCCGCGCAGCCGTCAAAAAATGTGTGGGAACGCTGCCCATGATAGTCACCGTCCATTGCCCACGACAGCGTACCACTGACTGACGCAATCATGCCGTTAAGAACCTACGCCATCCTCTGCTGCCGTTTATTTATTTATTTGTTTATATATTGGGAGAATCTTCAAATACCCCTGCCCCGTAAAAAGCACGATTTTTGAATGGCTAGGCATCTCCGTTCACACAACAGCGAGTGTCAATCATTTATGAACGGACCTCTTAGAATTTAATTCTTGGTATTAGCTAACGCAGAACCGAATCATGTGATGCGAATGACGCTTGTTGTAGTACAGCACAATTACGACTGCAGTGGAACCTACAGGTAAGCATGTCTTTATAGAAGAGTTATCAGGTGCTGAGAAGATTGGTGTGTGCCATGGGTGGACGGAGAACACGCCAGTATCCTTTCAACAAACAAGAGACCTGCTCAAACAGTGCAAACGTTATGACGACGAAATACGATCAGTGCATGATAAAATTTGCAGAGGGTAGCGCAAGGAAGTTACAGGTGCACGTTTGGAACACAAAAAGCAGTTGTTGTTTCACTGCTACGCGTACCTGACATAATAGGATTAATTGCATTTGCTTTGGGCCTTATAACTTATTCCCCTGCGACCAGTATTTCTTCTGCGGTGTGCGCAGCTCAAAAAAATGAAAGATTAGGCTTCCTGTTGTCTGGAATGTGACGCTTCGTGCCAATGAGACCGGGGGGGGGGGGGGGAAGCCGGTAACAATTACCGGAGCCCGAAGACCGGGGCCCGACTATGTTGCATATGTTTTTGTATTTCTCGGTAGTATCATTGTACATACATATTAACCCTGTCAGACCAAGCGCAAGTCACTCTGCAACTGACAATCAGTCATTCTGATCTAACGTAAAGATTTTTAGCGGGACCGACCTCGCTGGAGAGGGCCTGAAAGATTTTTTTCACCGGGGCCCGAATTCCCTCTCGGCGGCCCTGGTGACGCTGTGTAGTCTGTTAGATGAATGGAGAAATTTCCTTCCTTCATCTTCAAGGTGAAAGAATAAGCGGAAAAAGTACTTATTCACCCTGAAGGCGGAGGCAGTAGTTTATCCTGAAACACTGAACTTTTATCTACAGCACTGCACAGCGCCACATCTTAGAAGAGTATTTGATAGTCTTTGTGTCAGAACGAGACGTGTATGTGCACCTAGGAGCCACACCGCGAGCTTACTGCCTCCAAGGAGCGGAGTTGTTTAGATGCTGATCGTATCCCGGATCGTCAAGAAATGTGTGGAAGTCAAAGGTTAATTACCGTGTGTACCACAGCTTGGAAAATTTTACTATATGTAACGAAATAGGCATCAAAACGTCATAGTATACAGGAATTGTATAAATTTATTTAAATACCTTACATTGTACAAGAACACATTAATACATTCCCCGTGACTCTCATGGGTAACATAAATAAGTCAGTAAAATGTAAAAATACTGTGAAATTTCTTAAGAAGCAACGGCGCAATGCGTCGCTATGCGGAATTAAGCTACGTACCTGAGAAAATCGTCTTTGGCGACAGTTACATCTACAGCTGTGAAATGTTTCCTTTCAGGTTCATGTAAAAAGAAATTTTACCCTAGAACAGGCCATGAAAGCCCAGAAAGGCAGTAGAGGAATGCTTCTACTCTTTCTTTAACTTCGGCGCTAAAGGGGGTGGGAAGTCGACGCCAAGCCTCGGCCGCTTTAATCCCGGGAAAGAGACGGTACCCGTTGTACAGGAGGCTGGGTGGCCTCCAGGAAAAGACCGGACGGGTGTGGCAAATCTCGCCCCACCCCTCGGGATTCGATCCACGGCCCATCAAGCCCGTAAGGAATCGCTATACCGACTGAGCTATCCCGGCTCCACATTTAAAATAAGTTCATATCAAAATGCCAGGCGTCGAAATGGCTATATATAAGATCACGCATTTCGATTTCCGGTACAAGGGAAAGAATTACTGTCCATAACATTCTTTATTTTTTAATTAATTCTGAGTTTTTGGAAGCCAAATCGCCTTAAGAAGTAACAGTCGGTGATGACGTCATTATAAGAATTGTGGCTTTCATATTTAGGTATATCAGCTCTTTCTTTGGCTTCAGTTTGTGCCTTTCAGAGCATGCAGTGTGTCTCACTTGTTATTTTTAGATAACTGCTTTGTAGATAACAACTTTCTTCAATGTCAGCTTGTACGTCACAGAGAACACAATCTCTTTCCATTTTACAGCTGACATGTATCTACGTAGGTTTTTGCGTAAAGTATCTGTCATTTTGGCCAGATTTTAACGAAAATTGGAATGTGTGGACAAACTTCAGTAAAATTCCAAATAATTATAAATCATTCGTGCAGGCATCACATGCTTTACAGATACCGAAAAATACACACGCGGATTACCCTAGACTGTGGCTGGCGCTCTTAGGTCCGATCCCCACTATCGGCGCGTTCACGCCACGCTCATGGTACGGTCACGGTCACAGAAAATATTCTTTGCCTATATGTAAAAACATCTGTTCGTGAACTACCTTGCCATGACCGTGACCATTAGTGCGCATACCCCTGTTCAGTCATGGTGAATATCTGACCGCCTCCTGACTGGAAAGGAGACTTTTAATGTGTTCCATGTCCGTGCACTATATTATACAAAAAACTTTAAACACCAACAAATGCACAAAGAGTTTATTCTCGTCAATTATAACACACTCCTACATGCTTCGACCCTGCTGGGTCATCTTCAGGGAGTGCACTCTGTGCACTGTGTGTCAACAGCACATTCTCGCTAAACTGTATAGTGCAACATAGTGTAACGACAACGGAAGGTTTCTCCCTGAAGATGACCCAGCAGGGTCGAAACATGTAGGAGTGTGTTATAATTGACGAGAATAAACTCTTTGTGCATTTGTTGGTGTTTAAAGTTTTTTGTGGAAAGGAGACATTAAAATGAAACTGCAACACGGAATTTCTTATACATAGTTGTGCGAAACGTTGAAACATAAATAGAAAACACGTGTAAGATACCAACACTAGAACTGCTGCCAAAATATACATTTGTGTTTAGACTTTCTTCATTTTAAACCACTTTTGTCTTTCTTTGTTTTGCACTGCACTTTGACATAACTAAACTCCACGGATCAGAGGCATTCTTAAGAAGCTAATACAAAAAATGCCCTAAGTTTACAGAACCAGGAAGTTAGTGTTTTTTAGGTTTGTCATCCCGTTGTGTTAGATATAATAACAAAAGAAATAAATTGCTATCAACAAAAGTAGTAAGTGTTATATACTTAATTTGGCAACATGTTTCAGCCTTTGGATGTCATCTTCAGGCCAGTAGTATGAAGTACATACAAGGGATTATGCACAATTGTATGAAGTTTTGAATTGATAGCAAAATGTTACGATTTGGTAAAATACATGTTGCTCTGTCAAATCAATTATATACAAGGAAAGATTAAAAGGTTAAAATGGCTTAATGACTCTTAAAACATTCTTGAATTGAGAGCTCCATTCAAAACTTAGTACAATTTTACACAGTTCCTTTTATGTATTTTACAATACTTGCTTGAAAATTACTCTGTGAGGTCGAAATGCCAAACTAAAGGTATAACCTTTATATTATTTTCACCGTGATTTTGTGTATATAAAGGTATAACATTCACTACTTCTCTTGGCGGCGATTTATATCTCTTCTTGTTAATTACAGTATTCACAAGCTAATATCTTTGTCCCTGTTCTGAGTAAGATGACTATAGTCCACCTTTTGCCACCCTATTTCTTTCAGATCCATTTTAATATTACCCTGCATCTACGGTCAAATCTTACGAGCGGTCCCTTTTCTTTAAGTTTTTCACTCAGTACGGCTGACATATGCTCAAATATTGATAAGGAGCTGTTTACACTTTTCACAAAGTGAGCAGCTGTGTATCACGAATTGCTGGTGGACAGCTCGCGACAATTTGAGTACAGGTATCCTGTGACGTATCAGGTACTCTACACTGCCTATTGCAGTCGCGTCGGCCAATTTTCTGTTGAAACTCTAAGGTTGCAGGTTTTTCAATTTTCCGTTCACAAGAGGGACATTGATGAACGAGAAAGAGAAAATGCTGGGATATGTAGTACTTGTCGGGTGCACAGCGGTTGGGTATTGCAAAGTGAGACCGTTAGCATCCACCGATTAGACTACACGGCGTCACAACCCACAAGATCATAACCTGAATAAACACCGCTGTGAGAACTTCAAATCTTACAGCTTTCAATAAATACAATTTTTTGCCGTATTTATATACAGTTTAATAAATAACAAAAATTCGCGGCTGACAGAACATAAGTGTCTGTTTGGAATCATTTACTTTATGCACCTCGTCCATTTTCTCGAGTTAATAATAATAATAATAATAATAATAATAATAATAATAAACACTACGTTTTGGGAACAGCAGCGCTGCCCTTCCTCAGGTTGAAACTACAGTTAAAATATATTCATCTGGGTCCGATAGGTAAAGCCATTCACAGCTTCCGGGCCAATAGCTTTCTTTCCCTGTCGGGTCCAACTCAGTAGTTTTTAACTGTACATTAAGTAGGATAGCCTGATGCCGGTGGCTGGTCCTGTCCCCGAAACGCAGTTTTGTGTTATCTATTTTATTTTTAACACGAAACGATGTGCAAAGTTCATCAAACAGGTAATTCCAAGTGAGGCACGCCATCACCAGAATCTTATATAATTGTACAAGCGTTCATGTCACAAACGACTCGCAACTAGGCAGTCAACTCAGCTTTTATCTTTGATGATGAACTGTTGAATTGTTTTTATGTCCGCAGTCATTATTTTCAAAAACTGTTTTCGTCTGTACCAGTAAGGCTCTACGCTGCATTTCACTGTGTATTATTGTTTGTGATTTGTGCTTCAAGATATGGCCTGTCACTGATAGGCCTAATAACGTGACGAACGCTACTAAAATACACCGAGCGTCAATTCTTGCGTTTCACTGTAAACGTTGTTAAACAGTGTGACAAGGAACGCATGTAGTGTTTAATCGTGTTTCCTAAATTCTGATTCAGTTTTGGCCTTTATTACACTAATATCTTATCTCATTCGTAGAAAGGAAAGTCAAGACTCGAAACTTTCAAATAACACGAAAAATAAACGTCCAAACAAATGTGAGATGGTCCCTCCTCACGACAACGAAATATGTCCGAACAACAGGTGTAATGTGGGATAACTACTCTTCAAGCGAAAGAAATATATCCTCCCAGAAAGTTATACGCTCTCTGTTGAAGTGGCACTGCATTGCGAGCTCAGTGTCGATGTTCAGGTACCAGCGCTCTCCCTGAGCAGTGGGCTTCCATATTACATTCAGCAGCCAGTCCTTCTTCGGAGTCGGACATCTGCAAACATGGTAGGCTACATGAGAGTAACGGCAAAAAGAAAACAAACTGACAGAACATTTCTAGCTGTAGAAGTGAAACAGACGGAGCTTTGGCTAACGTTTTGTCCTCTCAGTCTCAATAAGAGTGATTCTATTAAAGAAAAAACATAAAATAGGCCCGTAATTCAAATTAAATAAAGTGGAACGTGCAATCTTACTGTATTTGAATACAGGTTCCTTGTCTGAAAAGAAAAACAATGTTGGTGGCATAAAATATGAACTTTACAAAGAAATTGACGTTGTGTTGTGAGAGTTGCGAAGTTTGGAATGTGAGTGGCACATACCCTGTCTTCGCAAAGTTTGTCCACATCTTGACGAGTCGCGACCGTGTTTTGGCTTCGGGACTCTCAGGATCAAGGTCTGGGTCCATGTGCCCCACTCGGAACAAATATCCCAACTCATCAGCGTGACACACACCTGAAACAAATATCCCAGCTCATCAGCGTGACACACACCTGAAACAAATATCCCAGCTCATCAGCGTGACACACACCTGAAACAAATATCCCAACTCATCAGCGTGACACACACCTGAAACAAATATCCCAGCTCATCAGCGTGACACACACCTGAAACAAGTATCCCAACTCATCAGCGTGACACACACCTGAAACAAATATCCCAACTCATCAGCGTGACACAACCTGAAACAAATATCCCAGCTCATCAGCGTGACACACACCTGAAACAAATATCCCAACTCATCAGCGTGACACAACCTGAAACAAATATCCCAGCTCATCAGCGTGACACACACCTGAAACAAATATCCCAACTCATCAGCGTGACACACACCTGCAAGTTAGACGGGATGGACGGGAGTTACGGAACTTCTTGCGAGGCGTTCAAAATTGTAAGTCTCTGAGTATCATTCCGACACGCCACGGATTTTGCTTGCTGTCAGTTTGGTAAATTATTCAAATACGACACATAAGCCAATACAATCAACGTGTTCATATGATGCAGTGTAAGATAATGTGCACTTGATTTATCGGCTGCTGGATATATTCCTGCAGGGGAATCGGTAACACAGTGCAAAGTACCTTAATAATTCATATATTAGAGAACACACCGATTGAAGGCAGTGTGTAAGTATTAAAATTAAGGAGATAGTAACAGTTATGGCGACAAATTGCAGTCAGTCGCCTGAAGACGGGAGAAAGGCCACAAACTCCCGAAGCGACCTGTATATTGTACATTACAGCCGATCCCGGTGGCCGCGCATTCTAAGGCGTAGGTCTGCGACCGAGCGCTTGCTGGGTTCGTGGGTTGTTCAGTATTTGTGTTGTCAGGTACAGGTCTCTGCGACGGGCCGATCCCTCGTGCAGAGGAGTCCTATCGAGTGTGGTGTGTGCTTGAGTGTTATCAAGTGAAAATAAACCCTCTACACCTACTGCGAACAAGTAGGTAGGAGAGGGAAGGACTACAAAGAAACCAGCTGTTATTTCTGTTCTTCGACATTTTACCCATTCATTGACATTTTTAACTGCATCCACCGTTCTGTATGCTTTAATACTCGTATTTCCTGGTAGCCACCTCTGGATATTAAGTTTGACGTTATTAACATCGAATATATGGGTCCGTAAAATTTGGGCAATTTCTCGACTAGCTCTGGAAGCATTAGCTTCTCAAGAAGGAGTTACTTAGTATGTTCACAGGCGTGCTTAACGTATTACTCAGTATTAAGGCGGTGTCTCTTATTTGCCACTGCATTGAGCGTTTCGTAGTGATCGATGTTCAGGTTTAAACCACCCACATTTTCGAGGCCGAAGCGCTACGAAAATTTCGAAGGAACACTGGACTGAAATTTGTTCCCAGTTACGACAAACGTAACAGAATATTCTGTCTTGATTTAGTAAGATACAGCATTAATGCAAGAAGTCTGCTAACATGAAGTTCTCAGAGTTTCTTCGAGTCATGACACATGTAGAAAGGAGGCTTCAGAATAATTTCTATTAAAATCTAGAATGTATGAAATCTGTTACTTGTACAGTAACTGAACTTTACCTGGATACTGCGTCATCCCAAGTAGCTGTTTCATGTAGGCCAGTTTGCCATCGAATGAGAACCGGTAGCAGTATAAGGGAAATGTAGAATGTAGTAGATGCCGTTGGATATGCATGCAGATCGGGAAGACGAATTGAACATCAGTGTTAAGCTGTAAGAAACAATAAATATGTACAACAGGGAGTCTGCCATGAAGTAATGATCTGATGTTATACAGGATGTTCCGCATAAGATGTACCAAAATTCAGGACGTTATTATATGAGTCATTCTAAGCCAAAAAAAAAAAGAAAGAAAGAAAGAAATGCGGGCAGGGCAGTGTGGGGGAAACATCCGTTACGTAGAATATGTCTGTGTTGTTTTGTGACGGTGTCGTTTGTGTGTAGTAATGAAACAATGGTTAGCAATGAATGTCACTTCTTTCGCGGAATTTCATTCGTTTTTACAACTTGCCAACAGTGGTCTGTGATATGAGTCGGCCGCCCGCTCGTACTGTGGCCCTGTGGCCACTGCGGCCTCCCACGCCCGCTCCAGCACTCGGTTCTCGACTCGTATCGTCTGTGACCATTGTAATTTTGGTCAAACCCGACTCCTGTGATGAGGATACGACATCGTCGATCGAATCCATGTCGTTCACATCCATAGGCACCGCCGGCCCCGCGGTGGAAGTGCTAGCGCCGACGTTGACGCCGCGCGCAGCAGTTTTGCAACGCCATCTCCAGCGCCGTGTTCGCTCGGCGCCGCTCAATGGCCCCTCATTTTGTCTGGCATTTTGTCTTCTTTCTCCAACACCCGAATCTTATATCGTTTTACATATTTTCTTTGCAAATGTTGCGACATTTTGAAGTTAGGTCGAAACTGTTGTCACTTTTTCCACTTTTGCACTGTGTTACGGTTATGAGTTCACTGTTTTTGCACTTTAGTATTGTAGAACTCATTATTACGAATCGTTTGAGCGGTTAAACACGCTTGAAGCGCCTCCGAGAGCTGAGTAACGACTGCCGCAATGGCGCGGAATAGCGTCATTTTTGCCTCGCACGCTTACGCATGCCGGCGCCGACTGAAGATCAAGATCGCAATAAGTCGCAGTATGACGCGTACATCTATGGTCTATCACTTGATGCTGTTGCCATGTGCCTCCGACTATTGTACACGTAGCAGTAAGCGTTTGAAACCTATTCTACTTTCCTTACGTTCGATTTCCCGGAACGACCCCCCATACTACCTGCGAACAAAGACGTATTCTACGTCAAAATGGCGCATCAACATATTTTGCCCGACTGTCAACTGTTATATCGCTGTGAGCAGTTTAATGTTCTTACAAGCCTGTAACCGAAAATTTTACTGTAGGCATGATTCCTCATCCTGTACAGATAAATTACAGTTATGGGTCAGATAGAACTACAAAGGAAAAACAGCATTAAGTATTATCCTATTGTACGTACAGTATCAAAAGAAAATTATGTGTCAGATAATACCACAAAGTAAGGCCTCAGTTTTTACATATACTGCATCTTCGAGTTATGTCTGTTTACGTAGTTACTTTATAACACGGAAGAAAAGACACTTTTCTTATGTTATAAAAGAGCGCCATTTTTCAGTTATGTTGCACTGAATAATGTTCAACATGACCTCCACCCTTCTGTGTGCACAATTCTCAGCGTCTCGACAGAGAATTTGTTACCTTTCTGATAATTTCGTCATTTCCCCGCGTGTGGTCAGCAGACTCCATGATTAGCCGCAGTCGTACAGTTTCGCACAGTAACTTGAAACGTTAAAAATGTCCTAGTGACCTAAGGTTGATAATCTGTCGTGTGTTGATATAGCATTTTGTATTCAAAGTGACTCATAATAATAACATAAATTAAGAGTCCATAATATTACAGCTAAAGCAGCCTTAAATTTCGGCAGTGAAGCCTGGGTGCTGAAGAAACGAGATGAACAAAGACTGGAAGCAGCACAAATGGAATTTTTAAGACATTTGCTAGGAATTACAAAGTTAGACAGGGAGAGAAATCAACCCGTGATGGAGAAACTTGGAGTGCAGGACATTGTTTTGGAAATAAAACAGTACCAACGAGAGTGGCTGCAGCACGTAGAAAGAACACAGACAGGATACCCAAACAGGCACTGAAATATAGGCCAAAGGGGAAGAGAAGCATAGGACGCCCAAGGAAAAGATGGAAGGACCAGCTTCATCTCGAGGGATAAAGAACAGACTCTACGCCTAATACTTCACAGCTCATGATGATGATGATGATGATGATGATGATGATGATGATGATGATGTATAATAACACCCTGAAGTACGGCACACCTTATGCTGAACAACCTGTGGAACTTGGAAGTCTTTTTGTCGAAAATTTTCTACTAACTATTCTGGCTTGCGTCAATTCATATCAGGTAATTTAGCTTCCTTAAATAAGCGAAAAGTACAAGCACATATGCACACTCAATGTTCACACACACACACACACACACACACACACACACACACACACGCACACACACACACACACAAGAGACTTATGGCTACTGTTAACTGTCAGTATAAGCAGGACTCTGAGGGAATGCTGGTCACTTACATCCACGTACTCCAGCAAGGTATCCTGACAGAGAGGTCTGTCTCCAAAATAGAACTGCCTGACCTTCCGGGCCGCTTCTTTCAACTGTCTGTCGCTCAGTTCGGTATGGATTATTCTTCTAATCAAAAGCTCGAAGTTCTTGTTGTAGATGTCGAGTTGTTGTGGGTTCATCTGAATCTCTTGTGAAAAGAAACATAGCGTTGGTGTTTACAGTGAAAAGTTATTGTAAGTCACAAAAACCAAACCAAAAAACAACCTGTTTTGAGGGGAACATGTACGAGACTGGCTACAGATAATTAGTGGTTTCTTCCTAAAAGCAGCGTATATTGTTGGTTTGATTTTTGTGATTGAATAAAGAAAGACATGGTGATATGCAATGCTGTAAAATATTTTATCTAGTTTTGAAAGTGTATATTAGTCTTTCAGACTAAGACGTCAATCCTTTCAGTACGAGTTGCATGCTGAAATACTAGTATTAATTTCATTTCGAAATAACGACACTACAGGCTAATCGGAATTAGGAGGCATGCAGCAGTGGCGTAAATAGGCTTTTTGGGTCCGGGGCGAAAATCACAATGTCCGTCCCTAACAGAAGTTGCGAAGTTAAAAAAAATCACAATAATTATTTCATTTCCTTTTATATGTCTCCATACTGCCTACTGTGTTCCTCATCCCTCAATTTTCTGTTTCTCTGGTTTTCTCTTAATTTTTCGTTTTCTTCTTTTTTAGTGTTTTCTTCTCTCCTTCCGGGGCCGCTTTTCCTCAGAGCATCCCCTGCGAAACTCTGCTTCCTCCCTCCCTCCCTCCCTCCCCCACCCCTCCCTTTCCCCTTCCGAGCCCTGCACCCACGATTCACCCTATTGGCTAGTGTCACGCTCTCTAAGATCCAGTCACCGCACACAACATTCCCTATATAACTGCGCGTGTAATTGTTCCCGGCATTAGAAAGCTGCTCAGATACTTGGAGTGCTGGGTCACTAGCCTCGCCTGTGCTGTTCAGTCTGTATGTAAACGACATTCATGTGCCATTCCGCCACGTCGATCTGGCCCTGTAAGCGCAAGATACGGCCACCATAGCCACTATCAGCAAACAAGCACGCTTGTCAGTTGCTTAGAACCTTATCTGAGTTACTTGGAGCAGTGGATTAAAGTAATGGTGAACTTCCATTAACTTCGCCAAGCGTAATGAAATGCTTTTTGCTAAAGCGGCCTGGCGAGTTCCCCGACGTCGATCGGTACAGTTACTAGGGGAACCAATCCAATGGGTCGATACAGTCTGTTACTTAGGATTTACTCTCTATTCGCGTCTGATCTGGTTGCCTAACATCATTCAGGTCGGACAGAAAATCTCCCAGGGACTGGGACTGCTCGGCCCTCTCCTAAACAGGAGAAGTGGTCTCTCCATCAGAAACGGAGTTCTGCTCTATAAGCAGCTCATCCTTCCAATGATGGACCACATATGCACCAAATGGAGGTCAGCTACTCGCATCCAAGTCAGGGCGCGGCAGGTGCTTCAGTCCATGTGTCTTCGCATTGCTGCCCGTGCATATTGGTATAACGAAAAGGGCAAATTCGCGAGGATTTGGGGTTTCATTTCTTAGCCGACCACAACAAAGCCCGAACTGAGGGTTTGGACTCAGAAGTTTGCTGGTGTGGGGAATCCCTTCTTTCGGGAAATCGGCAGGTACTTGCGCTGACGAGGGTTGACCCAAGGCGCCTGAAGCGCAAGCTAAGGGTGACTGGGTTCACCACACCAGTCGCGACTGCCCGTAATATGGTAGCCAAAGCGGCCTAACGAATCGTGTACGGAAGCTAATACAGCCTTATCTAGTCAACAAATTCCCCGCATTTTATGGCATGCGGAGGTTCATTAACGCTTTCACAAAGCCGAACACCTCTCCCTGTCCTAAGCAAGACCAATTCAGTCCATGCCCCCAGCCCACTTCATGAATATGCATTTTAATATTATCCTCCAATCTGCGCCGACGTTTTCTATGTG
Source organism: Coptotermes formosanus (assembly GCA_013340265.1). Taxonomy (NCBI): domain Eukaryota; kingdom Metazoa; phylum Arthropoda; class Insecta; order Blattodea; family Rhinotermitidae; genus Coptotermes; species Coptotermes formosanus. The sequence continues at coordinate 4,363,236 of BLKM01002316.1, forward strand.
GTGTCTTTACCTCAGGTTTCCCCGCCAAAACCCTGTATTTTCAGTTGTTGTTATTGCTGTCGTCGTTGTCATGTGGACGGTGTATGATGCTACATACTTATTTGTAAAATACGGTATATTTAATTACGTCTCTTAAGATATTTCCAATTTTTAATCACAACTCCGAACCGTTCAAAATTGGGCCATATTCGTAAGATACATCTGACAGGGAAAGAGTTTCTGAATCTTGTGCGTGCGAACAGCGAACATTCTGTAACACCTACCTTGTTTAAATCCGTTAGGTTTCAGTGCAGAATGGCGGCAGAAGTTTCTTACAGTCAACTCGATAATCAGTCCAGAGGACCAGTAAGTCAAAAAATACTAACGGTATGTATATATCTGACCCCCACGTGATGTCATTGCCGCGCTTACCTTTAAGCATGAGAAGCCCTTCGTGTGAAGTCACCCCAGCTATCAGAGGCACTTTGTGGAACCTCCCTTGAGTCATCAGATCGATGGGACGCTCGTAAAGAAATATTTCTTCTCCGTCTATATTTCTGTGCTCGCTTACAGGTGTAAACAGACATTTTCCCCTATACTTGACCTATTAAGCAAACACAGCACCACATGTTTCATATGCAACAAACATGGCGACTGACTAATTGTAAAACAGACATACTTCCGAATTTGCGAGGGATGCAATTCTGCTATAATGGAAATTAAGGTCATGAGCTCCTATCAGTGTTATGTAGGTCTATTGCGTTTTCTCTTTTTACAGCTTTCGTTTTCACTTACATTGCCGACATGAGTTGTTTAAATTTGGGTGTATGGGAGCGAGGAATAAGCAAGAATGAAACATGGTAAACAACGTAACATGTTGCAGGTAGGACACTGAGGTGGATGTTGACGTAGCGAGCGTGCGTTAGGTGTTGAGAAGCCGTGTGAAGTGCGTGAAGATGTGAAACGGGACATTTTGACAGGAAATTTATGAACTTGGAGTGTTGGGAACCTGGCAGTGAAAATTATTTTGCGAATAAAGAGACATTAATGCAAATAATATTTTCAAACTTTGCGTTTTGCCCACACACAGTGAAGTTATCCGTTTCATACGATTGTCACTGTCAGTACCGATTTTTCCCCCAAATTGTGAAGGTGCATGTCGAAATTGTTGACAACTTCCGGACAAGTTCTTTGGCGTGTGCATGGAAATTCTTAGCAGAAAATGAAGTTCTTTAAATCTTCCGTCAACTTCAATAATAATAGTAATAATAATAATAGTGTAGTTATTAATATTTTATAATCATTTGTTATGTAAGCGGCATAGAGGAAAATATGAAATCACCTGAAGTTGTAACTGCTGCCTCTTTCAGAAGACCAGCCGAATAAATACATTAAACTCAATGTAATAATTTTATACATGATTATTATTATTGGTAATGTCATTGTAAAAATTATGACGGGTGGAACAAAATGCTCAAAAACAATCTCAGAAAGCCTGTGTAGGCAGCCAATAATATTTCCGAATTATTTTAAATCTGTTGTAGGAAAGAATGTTGTTTGCAGCTAGTAATTATCAAGAGAAATTTAATTTTTTATGGCAGTAATCATTTTGTAAAAATTAAATAATTATTGATTTTTGTTATTTTTGGTTCATTTTATACTTTTATTTGCGTGTTTGATTCTTGTTTTAGCATTAAAAATCATAAGAGAGAGAGAGAGATAGCGAGAGAGAGAGACTAAAATCAAAGAAAACGTTTTAGAAAGCACGTTTAAGTAAAAACAAATCTAAGTTATCTGTATTACATAATTTAAAAATAAAATTATTTTACATAACAGCTCGTTTGGATCAAAATAAATGTCACTGTGATAGTAACGAAGTAAAGAAGATACGCCTGGGTTCATATGATAATATGAAAATAAAAAATAAAAAGCAGGAAACATCTTTTAACATCAGTGGGACTTTTGCTGTTTTACGAAGCATGACAGAGATATTATATCAGGTTTGTATTTAGTTGCTGTGGGAACTATGCATGCAACCCATTCTCATTAACCTTTTAAAGCCTAGCGGTAACTTTACGTACCACCAAATTTAACATTAAAAAATTCTACGTGGTGCCCACATTGCGTTTATGTGTTTTGTACGGATCTCGGAACAAACAGCAGGTTTTGCCTTATAAAACATTAAGAGACTGGTCTTTATAACCGAAGTGGAGAGTGTTTACAGCGCGGTACGCAGAGTCCTTATATAAAACAGATACGCTTCGTCTTTAAAGGGTTAATAATACTCCTGTAGTTATATTTGACGAAACTTATATCTCAAAACAATGGCTGACATGAATATGTGGAGAAGACTGCTGATAACACTGCCATTGATACACTGTTCAAACAGTCAAGACTTTCAGATGCAACTCCAGACTTTCAGAGCTTCATTTGCTACATTTTCTAATTTTTATCTGACTAACGGGTGCCTACCAATATTTTCTGATTCAGCTGTTAAACCGGCAAAATGTGGTCTCCAATTTGAGAGGCTTTGTGAATCAATTAACTGCGTCTCAAAAGTATTCACGTCAGTCCATTGCAACCTTTCCAAATCCAGTTTCTGTAATGTTACACGGCACACTTTACAGATTTTGTAGGTTCTTCAAATGACCTGAACTGAATAAGCCTTGGAGACAATTGTTCAGTTGCCTTAGGCTGATTGAACACTAGTGTAACGTTTAGTCTATTGTGCGAAATTCGAAAACAGTAGTTTTTTCTATCAATTTTTAATTTACACTGCATTACTTTTAAGTAACCACTTGTGGAAGATCTTCTAGGTGTACATGAACCACACAAGACACGCGAAAAAGTTGATTTTAATTGTATTCCTTTAAGAGGATTTAAATATTTTACATGTGAAAGGAATCTGCATAAAACACAGCATATTAGGGGGTCCAGCATTTGGTACCTTATTGGTCTTATTGAAACATTTTTAGAGAAGAACTGGCTGCAGTCAGAACATTGTGATAAAACTGGTTTCCTTGCGTTAGCAGCATTTCAGAGCGTACTGCCAATAAAGCAGTAACAGGAGGAAGAACTTTAGGTAAGATTCAAGTAGGAAGCTTAGAATAGGACGATAAACATTTTGTTAGATCAAAACGTGTTTTCTTTCCTTTCTAAAGTTTAAACAAGTAGACTTTAGAGAGAACCGTGCTGTGTGTTTCACCCAGTTCTTCTTTCAGATCATTTGACCGATTTTCACCTAAGTTGGAGAGGAAACTACGTCATTGAAGGACACCTCAGAACCGTTCTATTTAATTTCCTGCAGTGAGTAGTAATAATATGGCGCAGGCACAAACTTGTGAGTTGGAAGTGACACGTAATTTATACTTATTGGGCCCATCTCAAAACACTATGTGGTAATATACACTGGGAAAAACGAAGCACTTGCTGAGACAGTAGATCTGTAGAATGTAAGATAAAGCTTGGCGGCCCCGCGACTCTCCCTTTTGTCTTTCCGTTTGATGACCGTTACAGATGTGAAATTTGGCATAGACATAAATCACAAACATCCTTACACACAACGTGTATAAGGTTTTGTGTCTTTTTGTAAACGTGGCGACCTTGTGATATCTGAAGTCACATCCTACAAATTTAACTTAACCTATTTGTAATTAAGTAATGAATTCACCACAAAAATTAAATGGAACAGCAATAAGAATAGAATACTAAGAGGCATGCTTCTCGAAAACGTTATTCAACAGCTGTCATCCTACACGGTGTCATAACCCAGGAGATTACGATGTGAATATTGACAGGCGTAAAGACCCCATATATCATTTAACTTTCATTTTGTTTATACGATCGCTTTCTTTTCGGAAGTTCTTCTGCCAAGTCGCCTGTTTGTGCAAGATATCGCTTCACGTAAAGATATGACTTTTACCTCTCTTGCCTTCAGCTTATCCAGGCTCTCTACTAGGCGCTGCACGGACACTGTACGAAGGAATTCCACCAGTTTGTTGGAGTCATTTGTTCTGCAACCAAGTACTTCTCCCAGTACAAATGCCTTCTTCCGGGGGTTCTCTTCGAATGCCCATGGATTGATTGCTGAGCCACTTTGAGCTATAGCGTGGTGAAACAATCCTGCACATAATGTTTCGTTGTTTAGATACAACATTTTACAACATAAAAAGTATAACTCCATGGGGCAGAGTACTTTTTGAGAAGCTGATATTTCCTCAGATATTCAATAAATTACCCAAAGCCGCAGGTCTGTCCCCATGTTCACAAGTACCAGCCACTTTCCCCTCTCCTAATCCAGATAAATCCTGTGAAAGTTATCCCATCGCACTTCTTTAAAATGCTTTTCAATATTTATTATTTTACAATATATGCCTAGGTCTTCCACGTAGCCTCTTTCTTTCAGGTTTCCCCACGAAAACCTTGTATGCAGTTCTCTTTTCCCCCATACTTGCTAGTGCCTTCCCCACCTCATCCTCCTCCTTTTGATTACCCTAGTAATATTAGGTAATGAGTGCACACCATGGAGGTCCTAATTATGCAGTTGTCTCCATTTTCCTCTCAGTATCTCCCACTCGCGCCCAAATATCTTCCTCAGCACCCTACTTTCGACCATCCTGAGCCTGTATTTTTCCCTTAATGTGAGTGACCAAGTTTTACATCCGTACAAATGAACAAGAAAACTTAGAGTTACGTTACATTCTTAGGCAGCAAACGGAAAGACAAAGTATTCTGGACGCTATGAGAACAGGCTTTCTTTGAATTCAATTTGCTCTTACTTCGTTCATGCATGCCGTCTGGCTTTTTGTGTCGCTCCCAAATATTTGCACTTCGTCACACATTCCAAGGGTTTATTAACGATATTCACGTTTTAATTTTCTCTCGCATTCTGTTTCCGAGACGCGAAACTAAGCTTAGTTCTCTCAGTAGTTTCTTCTAGACCAGCCTTCTTACTCACGACCAGCAAAGATGCTATACCTTTCTTATTAGCAAGTCATATTCTTGCCTAACAAGTTACCAAAACAAGCAGCACAGACCAGAAGCTGTTGTGTTCCATTCATTTTCAATCCTTCCTTGTAAATGCACACTGGCTGGCTGATGTCCTTTCGGGTCGGCTGAAGATAACGCCCAATGTAACAACGGATTACATGAAAGTTCATTACCGTATAAATGTTTATTCCGTTGATTGCAAGACTCAACATTTTTCTGACTCAGTCCGTTTTATTTCAAAGTAGGATATTTGTTTTGCAATATGACAGTACCTTCAGACATAGGAGATAGCATATGATAGTGCACACAAGCCGCACCCGAACTCCCTCCGAAGATGGTGACGTTACCAGGATCTCCCCCAAACTGTGCAATGTTCTGCTGAACCCAGCGCAGCGCCATCACTTGGTCTTTTAGGCCGTTGTTACCGGGAACTACTGCGTCTCCAGTACTCAGGAATCCTAGAGAAGAAACGGCGCAGTTATACGGAGCGGTATGCATTGCTAAGTAAAATAAAGCACATGGACATCATGAAAAGCATAATTATTGTCAGAAATACACGTATACGAGATTGAACAGTTGATTTAACGTTGGTTCAGCTGCTGCTGCTGCTGCCGCTGCCGCAATGGCACTACTGCGCATACCGAGCCTCAGCCTCCTCCGTGAGGTTTCGAAACAATATTTTTTAAGGGGTGAGGTTGTCAGCCCCACACCCAATCCCCAACCTGGAGGACCAGGGCATCCCTTTTTGTCTGGGTCATCACCTTTGACCCGTCTGGCATAGGAAGCCCTGCCAGTAGCTGTGCTACCGCTACCATAGCCCCCAGGAATCATTTGACCACACAAGCCCCACCACTACGTCAAAGTAAGGATGGTTTAGTTTAGTGTAGGGTTGGTTGGTTGGTTGCTTGCTTGGTTGGTTCGTTCGTTCGTTTTTTTTCCCCCGTTGGTGTTGGGTTGGTTTTTTGGACCCACTTTTCTTTTCCCTGCCCTCTTTGTCACTGACGTGGTAAGCTAACATGCCATGTTCCTTTTCAGTTGCAGAGGGTTAAATTAATTTCACTCAAAATATGCCGTATTTGAAAGCCAGGATTTCCCTTTCTCTGTTTTAGTAAAATAAAACGCATTTCTTATGTGTTAATTTAAAATGGCACAGTTGTGTTGAACGTGTCATTATGTACTGCTCTGTGTTGGAATCACCCCAGAAGGACAGTCACGATGTAATATGGTTACCTAAAGGGCCCAGGCGGTAATTGAATGTGACCAAGACGACACCTTCGGCCACCAGATAGTCCGGCCCGTACAACCAGGAATTCCCATCTCCCATTGTAAATCCACCGCCATGTATCCACACCATGACAGCCTTCAAGAAGTCCTCAGGTCCTCCTGGAAGCTATAAGAGCATTACTATATCCTCAAGTGTGTTCCTGTTTAGAGTACAGCAGTTTCACATGGAACACTGAAAAGACGCCCGGTGTTGTGTAACGGTGTGTGGAAAATATTTCGGATGCAAGCTGTTGTAGCACACTTTAAGGAAATGCTACTGAATTCATGCTGAGGGACCGTGGAAAGAGAAAAAGTAAATAGAACGGAGTTTATCGAGCATTACAAAATATTTTCTTAGACTACCCTGAAGATGAAGGCAGCAAGATCCTCCGAAGATTTCGCAACTACACACCACTCCAGACGTCTTTCTATCTCAGAAGATTAGAATATTCTTTACAAAATCATTTTTTCGCATGATATGGTAAAATCCGCAGCGCTTTCACGAAGAACAAAGAGTTAGGACAAGAACTCTTCTTCGTAACCCAAATTTCCTGTTCCATAGATGTTTATTCCGACAGAGCTATCGGTGTTATTGTTACTGTTCTATTTCATTTTATGTTTGTGAAGAATGTTTTACAATCTCCTCTCTTCTTGGATGTTATGCAGCCTTGATTGGTAGTCAGGTACCAATGTTCCGGAACAATTTATGGGTCCTCTCTTAAACGGGCAAGCAGTCCAAAAGTAATTCTTCTTGGAGCGCTTGATTCTTGAAGATGGGACCGATAGGATGTCCCAAAACGTCGGTAACGAACTACCAGTCCTTCCATTGGGAGCGCAGTTGTTGCATGCGGACGGACGGACAGACAGACGGACATGACGAAGCTAATGGTCGCTTTTCGTAATTTTGCGAAAGCGCCTAAAAAACAGACCTCGAATGCTCAGTTTAAAATGCTGTACTCTCACATGCGATGTAATTTCCAACGCTGTTATTCAAAACTCATGACACGACATGTAGACCTAAAGGTCTGGTATTTCTGGGTCTATGTCACGTTACACTCCAACAGTGGAATGTATGAGGACTTCTGCACGTGAAGCAGCTGAAATGTGTCGGTGCCGGTGAATGCTACTGCCCACTGCTGTAGCCTTTCACCCTTTAAGAAAGATCGCAGATTGACACTGTTTGAAATCGGGTTGCTGAGGAAAATATTTTGAGGCTAAGTGAGATGAAGTAAAAGGAGGGTGGAATAAATTACATTATGAGATAGAAAAACTGGATTCCACCGTACCTACTTAAAGAAAATGGCACTCACTGTCAAGACAAAATGAGAAATATCTTCTGAAACGTGTTCTGTTGTTCTACGAAAAAACCCCCGACATATGGATGGATGTTGGATTAATCACCATATTAGCTTAGGGTTAAGTTACACCAGTTTTCCTTCGAATGGTTTTACAGTCAAAAACAGTGAACTGCTGAAGCTTCACTGATATTTTTATACTCTTTTTACGCTGTTTTATGTTACATGATTAAGGATCTGAATTTTAACATTTATATATGCACCTGATGATGGCTCGGCCGAGCCGAAACATGTAGTATATTGGCACAACCTTAGAATAAATGACGTAGTGTGCAAAAAAAATATATGTACAGTGGTGTGTCTGACTGTCTTTATTATCACTGTGTTTAGATAACACACCGGGATGACCCAAATTACGATTACCTTTTCGAGACACTTCGTAATTTATACTATCTTCAAAGGAAATTTTGCCTGATCAAACGAAGGGAAACAAAATGGACGGGACATACGCCATATATGGGACACGTGAGAAATGAATAAACTATTGTAGTTGAGAAAGATACTCGAGGGATATGGGGTCGATGGAAAATACTATTAAAATGATCGTAAATAAATTGATTACGAGTGTGTGGAATGAATTCACGTGGCTTAGGATAGGAACCTGATTCGGGTCCTTGTGAACACGGTCATGCAACTTAAGTGTCCACGAAAGAAGGAGCAAGGAATGTTTTTCTTTGCCAGCCTGGTAACTGCCAGTTTCTAAGAAGTGTCCTGTGGAGTTAGTTACTTCATTTATCATGCCGGGGGATAAGACTTATGTTCTTTAAATGTGCCGTACCTTTGGGGTATACACATTGAGGTATAAACAGTCCTCTTCACCCTTGAATTCTTTCTTGAGCAGTTCAAGTTGAGCACAGGTTGGTCCTTCGACGAGAGCATCTCGTGTGCCGTCCCAAGAGTCTGCCGGTTGTGGAGCCTGCAGGCGAATGAATGGGGAAGTGAATGTGAGAATGTGAACACAGCAGCAGTGTGCAGGACATTGGCTTAAGGATTTGACTCTGAAGCATTCGTGCTTATATACTGATTGCTGTCGGCCTTGGAGTTAAAATACACCAAAAGGGAATCATCTTACAGGTGTTATATATGTATTATTACTGTTGTTGTTGTTATTTTGTTGTTGTTGTTGTTGTCGTCGTCGTCGTCGTCGTCCTTATACACGCTATGAATGCATATAGGGGGAGTGGAGGTATAGCTCGGCTCTAGACGTTGGTGAGTGGTCAGCCTCACGCCCTGGCCGCTTTGTCCTTGGGAAAGACCCCCCCCCCCCCCCAGTGTCCATTGAATAGGATTTATATTATATTATGCTATTTACTATTCCGCTTCTGTTGAACCTCTTGTTTTGTTGTTCTTGTTACCGTTGTTGTTGTTGTTGTTGTTGTTGTTGTTGTTAACTGGGCTCTTTATCCTTGCTTTGTTCTAATCTATTATGAACCCGTAAGATCTTGTGCCGCCGATCCCAGTGGCCGCGCGGCTAAGCCATGGGTCTGCGGCCGCTCGCTTGCTGGGATTGTGGGTTCGAATCCAGACGGCGGGATGGATGTCTGTCTTTTCTGAGTTTCGTGTGGTGTCAGGTAGAGGTCTCTGCATCAGTCCGATCCCTCGTCCAGAGGAGTCCTACCGAGTGTGTGTTTGTGTGATCAGGCGCAACAATAAACTTCTGCACCTACAGTGAGTAGGTAGAAGAGGTCAGAAAAAGAAAGAAATAAATCCTTGTGCCATTTTAAGGTCTCTGTTCGCACATTACAACACAACACAACACAACACAACACAACACAACACAACACAACACAACACAGGCAGACGTGTACTTACATCCATGCAGCCTACGAAGTTCGAAACAAAAATCACGGGGCCGCTGTGATAAAAAATTCAAAATGGCCGCGTTAATATTTTTTTTAAAATCATTAATATGGTACAGGACACTGAGATACAGCCGCTTGAAGAGAAAAGCGTTTAAAATTCCTATATAGGAAATACTCTTGCACCTTCGCAACTATTTCGTCGTACGCTGTATCTGAGGCAAAAAAAAAATTGTGTGACATCCATAAGGCTAGTTATTTTTTCAAGAACGTTTGATGGTCGGCATCAGTAGGGGGGGAGGGGGAGGGGAAGTACTTTAGCTGTCCGTATTTTAACCGTAACTATAAAAAGGGCGCATCCAGCAACACTTTTTCACTTGCAATGTGCTCGTGTACTTGACTGTGCACCAGGCTTCAAAGTTCATATCTTTACGTGGGACAGCCCGGTGTGATACATAAACGACAATGGAGAAAAGAGACAATCACAACAATTTTTATAATATTCCAACTTACTTTATACATAATATTGCGACATGTTTGGGCTTAAATATTTCACTGTATTTTATGTGACAACCCTTCTTTATGTATTTTACATTGCCTGGTGATGACTTTCTTAAAAAGCCGAAACATGTTACAGTATGCCATACACAGTCGAATATTATATACATTGCTGTGATTGACTGTCCTAATTTCTCCATTGTCGTTCACAGCTCATCTTTAAAGTGACATGAATTTTGCTTCTACAAATTTGGAAATAACTTATTGTTAAAACGTGTGAAACTATAGAAACATCCTTAAAATAAGCCACCAATTGTACATTCTCAGTTTAGGACTGTCGCTCATAGTCTAACACTGACCACAAAATTATCATAAATGAAGCGAAATGGAAATAGGCCCTAGACACTGAAACTGCAGTAGTCTGGTTAATTTGTATGACCTGAAGTTCTGAGCGGTATGATTGGAATTGCCTGCACTAACTGGACACAATATTCGGATGATTCTTTCTGTGAACCTCTTCTTCCTGTTTTTATTTTTTGCAGACTTGCACCTCTGGTCTGTAAGAATGCAGATGTATATATAAATTTAATACGTTCTTTAAATTCAAATGTTGTCATATCTTATTTGAAGTGATTAAGACGCTTACTGCTTTTCGTGTGCTTCGGGAAGTTCATGCATTCGCGTAAACTGACGACGTTTCCGCAGTAGTTTCCACTGGGTGTAGTGCAGGCGTTTGGCTAAGAACGGAACACCCATAGAGGCACAGATGCAACACCTCTTTAAACTGGTGCTTTATTAACTTCTAATCGTTCAGGTTTGTCATAGATAAGATATTGGTATCGCAAAAATGAGAAAAAAGAGAGAGAGAGAGAAACACAGATGTTCGCGGAAATGTAAGCTTTCATGTTCCTTTGATGTGCCTGCAACTAACTATGATAAAGTCAGCTGGCTCGGACGGTAAAACCTTGCAAATTCTAAGCCTTTTCTAGAGGTGTTCGGTTTGAGTCTGGTCTAAAACGCTGTCCTGACTCAAACTCTAGTATGTGATATTTTTCAGTTCTTCCAGACAAATTCAGGGATGGGGCCATAAATTTGGCCATGGCCGCTTCCTTCCACATCCTTTTCAGTTCATTATTCACTGTTATGCAACTTTTCGATGCTGTGTGTCCGTGGGTTACCGCCAGCCTATGAGCTACAGATAAATAAGAAATAAGTGACAAAGTCGTGTGGGACGGAATATGGATGCTGTCCAATGCGTGACACAACGTCTGGAGGACACCCACCAGAGCTGATTAGTAATAATACGCCTTCTTTATTATATTATGATACACAAATTATATTTGGTGCGAGTCACAATTCGTTGTCGTGTTTGCCCGTTTCCATGATAGATCAGACCATTTCTGCTGCGGTAGAAGTTGCCACCGTTGCTGGGCTGTGGCGTCTCACACCCTTATTGTCCTGGTTGTGGGGTGGTGACCTCACACTCCCGTTGACATTGTTGACGGTTTCAGTGGTCACCAGATTGTAACCTCATGTGACGAAGATTTTTTTAGTGTGTAGTCATATTTAAAACAACGAGAGCAAACATTTTTGAAGCGTCGTAATTGCTTTTGATGTAGAATAATATTTTCTTCTTACCACTACAACTGGAAATTCGGATTGCAGTTTTATTTGTTACCAACTACTACACAATTGTTTTATATCTCCTACGTGTTTCGGCTGAAATTATTCAACCATCATCAGGGAGATCTCTTTTACAGAAAGAAGCAGCATGTATCATGTCACTGAATGGTAAAAATATATACACCTGTTGCAGTCGTGGTGACTGTTGTAAAGCTCACATGTGCCAAAATCAGTATTGGTTCATAAAATCATGTTGAGTATAAAATTTATAAAGTCTAAAATATAATATTTCCAAACATCTAATCCATAATAAATTCCAATGGAGTGGGGTAGAAACCCCTGGCTGTGGTTTCTGGTACATAGTCTTTTCGTGCTAACTCTGTAGTCTATACAGACAAAGACACGTTACATGCTGCTTCTGTCTGTGAAAGATGTCTCTCTGATGATGGTTGAACTGTTTCAGCCGAAACGTGGAGGAGATGTAAAAACCATTGTACAGTAGTTAGTAACAAATAAACGTGTATGTATAAAACAACAGCACGGAAAATGTGCATTATTAAACTACGTTACAGTATTTCGAGACAGTAAGTGTCTGTCGTGTATCTTACACTTCCGAACTGTCGACATTCCTAGAAGCTTCGCGTTTTGAATCCATGAAGGTGACTTTGCTAACATCCTCCGATATTTAAATGGCTGTTTTTAAGGGACTCCTCCTGAAAAAGAATTTTCCGTCACGCCAGGCCATGCCTAGTTTGTCTGCCTCCTGCACATTGTTGCTCGATTCGTGTAACATTTGAGGCCGAAAAGCTGGGGACGCATTTTGTTATTGCTTTAAACCACTTTCCACGAAATAATCACAGCCCGTCAATATTATCGATATTGCGTAACGTCAGCTGTTCACAGGCAAACGAAATTGCAGAGGTTCAAGCTTCTATTTGAATCATGCGCAGGACGGAAGGGGAGATCGCCTGGGATACTTTACCTGGTACTTTGCTTCACAACTCGGTCAGGATGGTCAATATATATCTGTTGCACGTACATTCTAATTTCTGAAGCAGGTTTCTAGATATCGAAATTTGAACGGCAGCATCGCTATCTTATCATTTGGCAAACGGAATGTGGTCTTGGTAAACCAACATGAATCGTCACGTGTCCAGTTGATATGAAAAATACTTGCGCGACCTGATAGCTACTGAGAATTTTCTGCGATAACTTTTCCTTGTAGTTCATGCCACCATTGTACATGTTCTGGTTACATTTTTACGGGAATTCTCCCTCCCCAAATTGTTAGTTGAAGTGCGTCAGTTATTTTTTAAGTCACTGCCTTAAATGGTTGTTCTTTTTTTGCACACTTAATGCCTTCCAGCTTACCTTGAACCGCAGTGGCCCCACAGGTGGTTTGGCGAAAGGAATTCCTTGGAAACTGTAGTACGTGCCTCCAGACTTCGTGGTCGCTTCCCTTCCTCTCAGCTTCCCTTGCGCAATGGACACCGTGACGATATCCGACATGTCTGCATTAAACAGTCGCTTTCATGTATTCAAATACACGGAACGTATCATTTCTGTGGGACTTCATCACATTGCTGCCTCCCGCGTGGAACTAACTGCTTATCGCATTAAAAACTGCGATGTAATGCTTACTAAGGAAAACTGTAATGTTCTGTGTTGAAAGTTATCCGTCTTGTCGGAGTTTTATCTCTCCGCTACACAAAAAAATCTGACGTGTCATGCTGCATAGCCAAGTCACCGTGGTGGGACGTGTATGAGCTGATCCTGGGCTCGAACAGTCGTCAGTAACAGTGTGATGAAAGCGGGATCATGTTCGGTCCATTGTCATTCCTTCTAGTTCGGCGACGGGGATAAGAAGCGCCCCATACACTTCCACTAGTACGTTGTATACGTTACCACAGTACATTATTTAGGCGTATTACGACACTGGCTAACGTAAAACGGACATATGGAGACAGTTTCAAGAAGAATATGCTAACGCGAAGTCATGCCATGCTGTGAGATTCCGACAAGCTGCCGCCTTTCGCCGGACACTTGCACGTATCGCCAGTCGAATTTAATTCCAGACACTCCGTGCTGTGAATCATGAACATGACAGGAGTCTTCAGGTGACGCGCCAATGCATAGCACTTGTGTTGCGTATTCGGAGGCCCCAGGTTAAAATCTCGGCGTTAAGACAGCCTATGCTGGTTATCGCCGTGTTTTCTGTCGGTCCCTCCAGGTAAAACTGGGTTAATACCTTAAATACGCCACAGCCGCTTGCTTCCACTTCACTTTCCAGCCATTATTCGGTAATTATCATACCACGCGACGCTGTTGGCATCGTATAGGCCTGATATGAATGACTAACACTGCCGATAAAATTCAAATTTCGTTAATATCTGACTACAGTAACGGGTGCTGCACATAAATACCTTTTTACATTTATGATAGAACCTCGCTGAATCCTTCTTAGAATGAGAATTTTTTTCGGATAAAAGTTGTAGAGAAATTCAAAACATTCGCTTTATGTTCAGTAACTTTTTTTCCCGGAAGTCGCGCCTTTTGTGAGATAATGTGGGAAAATATTGCAGAGCCGGACAGGCTGCATGTGACAATATAATACGGCGCATGCGCTTTGCATGCTGGATAGCTAAGGCTACAGACTCTCACACCATATAATTCTTATTGTTTTTCCACGGCAACAGCGGTTAGGCGAACGCGCCTTGTTGTTACGTCATACGTACATTGCCTGTGTTGTTATAAAGCAGCAGTCACAGCAGCTGTGGTTTGTTTCTGCAGTAAATTAGCACTGAAGTACGTGAAGTATGCAAAATAAAAAATAACGCTTCTGCAGGCATTACTATTTTTCAGAAATGGTATTACTTACCAGGCGGTACGTTACCATGACCCCAAGAAGTTCAGTTTGAACCTTCATCGATATGGTAACTGTATGCCTAAGTCGCAAATAGCAAAACCAGCACTTGGACGATGTGTGAAATCTCTTGCTGCAGTAGATTACAATTTCCCGTGTTTTTCATGCACGCCTTTGAACGGTTCCATAAAGCTGTGATCCTGCACTACTGTAAGTTGAGTTTGTAACTGCTATACCGTCGTTGCCCGGCCCCTCAACCGACCGGTATATTTTTGACGCCCTGCAAAACACTCCCGGAGTTCCGGGCTATCTCCTTGTCACGCCGGAGCGGGGATGAGAGCTGTGCACAGCGTTGGTAGAGCTACTACCGCCCACGAGTTGTTATTGTTACTAGTGATACGGCGATCTAGCGCCGTGGGTAAGCTAGCGGTGTCTGGTTTTAACGGTATCGGCTGCTGGCTTCGAACCCTCTTCGGGACGTGGGATTGGGAAGGGAAAAGGGCACTCGCTGCGGTCCAACAACGTACCTAGGTACCGAAATGCGGAATCACAATGCTGAGGGTAAAATTTTGTACTGTGTTCGTGTGACATATGTTTCAAGTTACTGTTCTGTTATTTGTAATACGGAATGAATAATACAAAAATAACCCGGAAGCTGCCGTAAAAAACAAATAATATCAGTTACGATATCTGTTTTGCTTTTTGCTTGGAGGTCGACCCAGTAAATAGACTGTAGGCATAATAAAAACCGCTTTTAAGTCACCCTATGGGGTCTAGTCAGCCTTACATAACGTTAAAACCCGATAACGGTTTCTGTCATAAGGCCTTGTCTGTAAGTGATTCAGCCAGTTCCGTGCATATTTCGCTGCATCAGCATTCCAATGCATAACACTTAGCCCATCAGTTACCTGCATTTTCGATTCATACTAGTGACTACCTGTGAAATCCATGAAACCCGTTGTGTATGTCTATCCTGTACACATGCAGTCTCATGTTCATGGAGGCATATTTGCACATTAGAGTTGTTTAGTGCACTTTCTTTGTTCTTATTTCAGTTTTCAAATTTCCTTTTTATTGCTTCTTTTAGACGGTAGGAACTTATAGTTTTGCTACTGTCATTTCTAAGTTCTAGTTAGTTTGCTGACTCTCGTTTTTCGATTGTAATCAGTTTGCTGACTTTCGTTTTTCGGTTAATAATTATTACAGCCGCGATAGCTCAGTCGGTATAGCGACTTGCTACGGGCTAGGCGGTCCGGGGATCGAATCCCGGTGAGGGCGATATTTTCCGCAGCCGTCCATTTCGGCCCTGGGGCCCACCCAGCTTCCTATACAATGGGTACCGGGTCTCTTTCCCGGGGGTAAAGCGGCCGGGGCGTGGCGTTAACCACCCACCCCATTTAGTGCCGAGGTTAAAGAAAGAGTACAGCTATACCCCTACTCCCCCGCTGGGCCTTCATGGCCTGTTCTAGGTTGAACTTTACCTTTTTTAATTATTACAGCTCACAAATTAGGATAATATAAATGTCAAAATTAGTAATGTTCTATGATATTCTGAAATCACGTGCATTTCCCATAGTATGCCTGAGGGCACGGTCGTAAACTAATACAAACTGGATCTACTTGCGTGCTATCTTAATTAATTGCTTTTTGAAACCTATACACGAATATTTAATTTTACGTTTGTGCATTTTTAAAGTGTCTATTCATGCACTCAAATGTCTGTCCATTCATTTACACATCGATTGAAAAGGATTTAGAAACACTGAGGTAGAACAGTATCTTTCAGCTTTGGTACACGACGGATTAATTGTGCATTGATTAACTGCATACTCTTGTAAAACTAACAATTAATTTCGCAAAATACTGTCATTGTACCGTGCCCCGATTCCGTTCGGTAGAACTTACGTATTTCAAACCCTATTTCTCTAAGATCCTTTTTAACCTTTTAAAGCCTAGCGGTAACTTTACGTACCACCAGGTTTAACATTAAAAAATTCTACGTGATGCCCACATTGCGTTTATGTGTTTTGTACGGATCTCAGAACAAACAGCAACTTTTGCCTTATAAAACATTAAGAGATTGATTTTTGTAACCGAAGTGGAGAATGTTTACAGCGCGGTACGCACTGAGTCCTTATATAAAACAGATATGCTTCGTCTTTAAAGGGTTAATATTGCCCCTTATTCTGCGCAGATGTTTCCCATTTACCGTCTGCCGTTGGAGTTTTCTAATAACATTTTTGGATATGTACTTGTTTAACACAGTGCGTGCTACAGGTCCGGCCAAATTTATGCTGTGTTATTGAAATTTACGAAAAATGTTAGCCGCAAAAAAAAATTGCGAATGTTCTTGTACATATGTAGTCGTCTTTTCCCCCTCGCGATTTCAATTTCTTATTCGAAAGGCGATGCAGAATTACGGTTTCATATTAGATGAATTACTTCAACCGTTTACAGACCAGTACTAATTACAAGCATCACTTACTTCAGCATTTAAAAAATCTGCACTTTTCCCTTGCAGTTCATCTATATGTTTATTGTCATGAGAAACTGGTGGTTCTGCTGCCTGAAATAGACATATCGTACCAAAGCCCCATGATGACAATAATAATAATAATAATAATAATAATAATATAAAGGGATGTATGCATAGATAATTATTGAATTTATATTGACAAGAAAAACTGAAATAGGCCTTCTAGGAGAAAATATATCACATTACTACTTGGTCCACCAGAAATCCCGAATTTACTGTGCTGGAATTAAACTCCATTCTACATGGTGAAAAGGGCGAATTATGACGCTGTCATCATGAGCAGGCGACACTGACACCGTGTTAACATCTATTAAGCTCATATAAATCACAAGTCACGGAAATGTGCTTCTTGTCAATTGAAATCACGTGTACAGAGAATTAACCCATCACACAGTCGTGTTTGCCGTTTGTCTTTACACATAAAATCACGTAAACAAAGAATCACCGTCTCGCATAATGGTGTATGCATTGTAATATTTGTGCGATTTCCTTCTGGCTTCGACAACGTTTCATTATTTGACAAACTGTCTTAGGTCATCCCAGAAAGCCATTCGGTCCTTCATCAGGTGTTGTTGCATAGTGAATTCAGTGTCAATGTTCAGGTAGCTTGGGTTTGACTCTGTCATTGGCTCCCACTTCACGCCTGGCAGCGATGGATTCCTGAAACATGTTTGTTGCTGTTATTAGTAAACTGCTTGCAGGCGCCGAATCTGGTGGCCGCGCGGTCTAAGGCGTGGGTCTGCGGCAGTTCGCTTGCTGGGATTACGTGTTCGAATCCCGCCGGGGGCATGGATGTCTGTGTGTTGTGAATGCTGTGTGTTGTCAGGTAGAGGTCTCTGCGACTGGCCGATCCCTCGTCCAGAGGACTCCCACCGAGTATATGTGTGTGTATGTCCTTGACTGTGATCAGATGCAACAGTAGAACTTAACACCTACAATGGGTAGGTAGAGAGGTCAGACTAAGATAGATAGACAGATAGATAGATAGATAGATAGATAGATAGATAGATAGATAGATAGACAGATAGATAGATAGATAGGTAGGTAGGTAGGTAGGTAGGTAGGTAGACAGAGAGAAAGAAAGAAAGAAAGAAAGAAAGAAAGAAAGAAAGAAAGAAAGAAAGAAAGCATGTAGGCCTACAAATCATTATACTCTTTAGCCTTATGCCTCATTAAGCGTTCACATAGGCGTAACTTTTTTGCCCCCCCCCCTACGATTTTTCAACCTACGAATAGTTTTTTGGTTACTGAATTGAATAATGTGAAATAAGAATAGAAAAAATAAAACGAAAAACTTGCGTTTTATGGGACTAATTTTCCCCTCTTTGAAATTTTACCCCTTTGTAAAACGAAGTTCCTAATACCTATGGTCAATTTTGGGGGGGGGGGGGGGGGGGGGGGGGGGGGGGGGGGGGGGGGGGGGGGGGGGGGGGGGGGGGGGGGGGGGGGGGGGGGGGGGGGGGGGGGGGGGGGG
>BLKM01002316.1:4381648-4418326 GCA_013340265.1 Coptotermes formosanus
CCCCCCCCCCCCCCCCCCCCGGGTGTTGTTAGCTAAGTTACGTCTATGAGCGTTCGTCCCCTTAACCAGCCTGCCTCCAATCCAGTGGCCACCACAGTTGTGTACAGAGTAGGCCCTGTTTCGTGTAAGCAACATAAATGAATCCCGCCTGCCCTTCCCGTGCTTTGGTCCACATTTTGTGTAAATGACGGCCTTCAGAATACCAGGAGGCCTGCTGTAAAAAATTTTTTGCTCGTATTTTCCGGGAATCTGTTTGGCAACCAAAATGTCTGAAATCACACGTTTAAGAGAAAATATTCTAAGCATCTGGGCGTTATTCGAGACTGTTTTATTTTCGCTACTCACCCTGTTTTAGCAAAGTTGGTCCACATTCTGACCAGCTGTGACCTCACTTTCTCCTCCGGCATCCCGTCCACTTCCACGTCTAAGTGAGGCGAGAAAATTAAATATCCAAGTTCGTCAGCATGACACACACCTGATCAAATGAAAGAAAGTCGCCATTTTTATTTCTTAAACTTGGGTAAAAACATGTTACAGCTCAAACAGGCACTGGCTTCTTACCGTGGAAGTTCGGGTTCGAGCCTAAGTCTGTCCATGTGGGATCTGTCGTGGACACAGTGGCATGTCAAGGAGAATTTTCTGGGAACACGTTTTTCCCTGTCAGTGGTTATTCCACTAACCCAAATAACAACGAACGACACTTAAGTATGAACGTAAGTAAGGCAAATAACAGATCCTTTTCTGATCCGTTATATAAATATGATTCTCAAGCTGTCAGAGATTCTTCCGAAGTTACTTAATCAATAGTTTTGTCTGCAATTAGTTTTAAACACCTTACGAATTAAAACTAAATTCACAGCTCCGAATTTGATTACGTGTCGTCACAACGTATGGGAATCATGCATCGAGAATTTTATTTTTATGTAAAAGTTGAACCCACTGAAGACATGTAATGCTCTTCCTTCCTGCATCGCGCTGTTTTGAAAACTCCGCGTAAAGTCGTCTTTATATAAGGCTTAAATTTATGTTAAAGATGCGTGATTTCAGGCCTCCGCCGTGGTGTAATATATGTTATAACATATTCGCTCTTCCGGGATGTTACGCCGCGTAGATTGGTAGTTAGTTATCGAGGTCTCTGGACAAATTATCGGTCCCATCTTCAAGGTTCAAGCAGTCCAGAAAAAGTGTGTCCCCATCACAAACGAACATTAACCTCATTAAGACCTACAGTTCTTATCAAAACGCTTATGTTGTGAATATTTAACCACATTTATTTATGTGACGGAAAGTAGGGTAACTCGATAACTACAACCGCTGACCTCCTCTAATCACGGGAGATTTCGAAGCCGTTTTCAGACAGGCTCCATTCATTGGCCTGATGATAGCCCTACAAGTTCCGCAACGCGATGGGGCCCGCCATTAGGCAGTCCCCAGTCGGTCAGGCAGTCTAGAAGCAATCATGCTGAAACTTAGATCTGTGTAATTGTTTACCAGTTGAATTTTGTCCACTGTTCATGTTTAAAGTAAATTTCGGACAACAGGCAAAGTTAAGATGGTGAATGATTCCAAACGTAATATAACGTCATCAGAAACCTGTTGAACTGCCTGACTCTGTATGATTGCTGGCCACGAATTTAAATTCAAAGACCTGCACACTTCGCACTGGCTGTTAGAGGGGCTGAGGCAGAGAACAGTCTACATTCCCAGAAAGGCCTATATTACTTGTTTGGATAGCGTCACTATTGGCCTTTCTGGAAAGACCTATGTAATTAACCATTGTTGACACTTCTAGAAAGATATTACTGATTAAATCCAGAGTATTCGCTGAGCCTGTAAGCAAGTTACATGAATACAAGGTACCAGTTGTAGGAAATTCAACTAAAAATGTCTAAGATACTCGGCTCCACAGGTATCCTGTTTTATTTCCTGAGGGAAGGCATCACATCTGGACCTGAAAGCAGAAGGGTGTAAGTCCAACTGTATCATATTTGGGACAACACACCATTTTTAAAAGAATTTCAAGCTGTTTCAGATGCAGATGTTTGTAAGTCCACATACTGTTCCACTGCAGCTGGACCAACAATTAAACATCAGTAAGTCACACACTTGTCTAAGAAAAATGATGAAGTTGGACTTACACCCTTCTGCTCCTCAAGTCCAGATATTTTCTGAAAAAAATGCGAGAAGTTTTGGAATCAATTATCCCAGCGTCTAGGCGTTCATTCTGTGGTAAATGGGTCCATAGTCTGACGGTTTACTGTTGCTGTCACTTGTGACTCACCTGGGAAGCGACAAGCACCGAGCACCCTCTTCATGAAGCCAAGCTCGCCATCGAAGGAGAACTGGTAGAAGTATAGAGGAGCGCTGGATCGTGCTGCCTGCAGCTTCGCTATTCTCTGAATGTCGGTCACAAACCACATGTCGCTGCTCAGCTGTAAGGGTTCAAAATGTGCTTGCTTTCTACTTCAACACATCAAACATTCTCAGCACAAGTTATATACCCAAATGTTCCTGAAATATTCGTTTCACAAGGGCTGAAAAGTGTAAACAGTTTCACGAATACACACTGTTTATGTCCCTGTTTATTATGAATTCCAGCCCTGTGTAAGTTGTCTGTATTCTCCAGAGGTATCACACATTACGTGTGGATGCCTCCACTTACCGTGTCCTGTAGTGTAGGAGACGAGACACCGATTCTGTGCATCCGGTTTACTGACTAGTCCAAGAAGTTAGGTGAGAAAAAGCATTTCCTCACACCAATATCACATAGTATGTTACTATATAAAATGTTCATAACAAAATTCTAACTAAAAAAGAAGAAATGAATCTAATTATCTTCACCTTAAAAACACCACACAGGTCCTGCGTCTACTCTGATAGTACAAAACCGGTTACGGTCACCTGGAAACCAGACTGAAGTCCTCATCACTGGTGGAGACCACTGAACTAAGCTTCATAAAAATATATATGTAATACATACTTATAGGCGTAGTACTAAACAAACACGTACATAAAATTCATAATCAAGCTTTTTCTTTTTAGCTATGTCACTGGACAGTAGACCTATAAATTCACATCACGTCCACTAAACCACGCCCTTCAGAAAATATCCTCAAAACAGCTATCTGCGTAAGAAGCATTACATGGTATGTAGGCCTCTAATAATCCGCAAATTAAGCAGTGCAATTTCTAATATATCGTATTGCAAATTACACTGTAGCACCTTCTCTTTAACTTACGTCAACATATTGAAATAGTGTCTCCTGTGAAACTGGCTTGTCTCCAAAGTAGAAACTCTTCATTTTCTGGGCGACTTCCTTAGATTTTGGCGTATTTCTTTCAACTCCCAAATTTGCTGGAACCAGCAGTTCAAAGTCACTGTCGTACTTCTTTAGTACCGCAGGTTTTGCCATTACCTCTGCGAGAGAAAATAACATATATATAAGTGCTTGAATATTTATTATTATTTAAACTGACAACATTATTTATGTTATTTCCCATATGTGATTTTACTGTAACAAAACACTGAACAGTCAAGCTCGCTGTGTCACTGATAAACACAGGATACGGGGAGATGTTTTACGACGCAGTATGAAATGTGAGGTTATTCACCGTCACGTAAGATGTGATCGGTAAATATGTACTCACATAAACTGTGATTAGAGAGGTAAGTGTTCGACTTTTGAGTAATTGTGTCAATACTCGTTCAGAGCGAGGAGTAAAATTACAACTGGCGCCAGCCTCTTGAATGTGAGTCGGACGCTTTAAGTCAGCACTTATCCACGTAGTTATAAGAAAAGTCGTTTGTCAGATTTTCCCAGCACAGATTTGCTACATCTTAAGCCAGCAGTTCTCAAATTGGGATCCGCGAATTCCTTGGGCATACGATAACAGTTTCAGCACGTACGCCGTCAGATCTACGCAGACGCGTGTGTTGTAAGTCAAAGAATTCTGCTGTAGCGTTCCTTTGCGAAAACTGCTTTATTATAATCTCTTCCAGTCACATAATCTAGGTGCTCTCTCGTTTCAAAAGGAGACACATAGAATTGGTCTTTAACAGTACAAGTTATGTTACAAAGCAATCAGTCAAGATACTGTATTCGAACATTCAGGCCAAAAACTGCACTTTCAAACCTTCGAATCAGTGTAGCTTAAAGTCTGAATGTTTGATTTTGCCTGATTCCTTCATAATACATTTTCGAAATAATAAATATCAATTTTGTCACGCTGTATTTGTGTAACATCACAGGTTTAGCTGCGTAGGGCGAGTCTACTCAATTGAACGTCGAAGTGGAGAAAATAGGACACGTAAGAGAGAAACCCTGGAGATAATACAAAAACACTAATCACCAACAAATGCACAAAGAGAGTTTTATCATCAATCGTAACACACTCCTACATGTTTCGACCACGCAGGGTCGAAACATGTAGGAGTGTGTTACGATTGATGATAAAACTCTCTTTGTGCATTTGTTGGTGATCAGTGTTTTTGTATAATATAGTGCACGGACATGGAACACATTATATCTGGAGATAATATTTGGTATGAAGACTAAGTTACTCTGAATCTTAACAAGCAGTTCTGGAAATAATTTGATGTTGTTGTGTGTATTCTGGGAATAAATTATGGTTCAGGCAATTGGTCGGGGCCTGTAATCACGGAGGCACGGATTTGATCCCATTTCATTCCGTGTGAAACTCATAGTAGAAACATGAGGCTCCGAGATATTTTCCTTCGAGTGGTTCAGTTCTCCTGTCAGTATCGTGCCACCACTTCAACTGTTATACCACCGACGCTATATAGCATAATCTCAGCCACTGACAGCGTCATTAAATAACACACTTTTAAAAAAGAATAAATCATGTTGTCTACATTTCACTTGATCCATAATTATGTGGTTATGATTGTCATTTCTAAAGAACCGAATTGTTCTCTTCTCAGTTTTACACGTAGAGTCGAACTCGGTTATAACGTCATGAAAGGGACTGAATATTTCGTGTCGTTATAAATGTATGTTGTTATAACCGAGGGGTATAATGTTATGGTTAACAGTGACGAATTTATTGGTACGACAGAATATCTGATGTAATAGGCGAGGTGTCGCGTAAACCGATGTCGTTATAACCGGGTTCTACTGTCTGTTATAACCAAAACCGTACCCCTAAGGCAGATAAGGCCCTCGCTTGAGGTGACTCCAACTAAGAAAGGCACCTTGTGGAATTTCCCCTCCGTGATTAGATCAAGGGGGTCTGCAGGAAGGAAGATCTCTTGTTTGTTCTCCACCTCCACAACTGGTCTGAAGAACACCGAACCAAGGTCAAGCTCCTGTAAAGTTTACATATTATATTAGTGACTTGGATTTCACAGCTTTGCTCATGAAGACTGCAGTCTTCTAGGTACGACACCAACGTTTCGGAAGAGATTCTTGCTTCCATCTTCAGAGTAGCCGAAGAAGATTAGGTTGTTAGGATAACTGGTGGCATTGTATAAGGAAGAAGCGAGTTAATCTGTTGTAGCAACGAGCTTGGCACATGTCTCCTCCCACGCTATAGCACGTCCCCTGCCACCGGCTCACTAGGACTATCGCCTAGGCCTAACCCACTCTTTTCTTGGTCCCCCAACAACTTACTGTTCTTCTACTACCCTGAAGATGGAGTCAGCATGTTCTTCCGAAACGTGGGTAACAAATTACCAATCAATACGGTATTGTATTCCAAAATAATGTTTATACATACATGTGTAACTTATTGGTCTAGGTGGACCAGGTTACCCGATATGTAACACTTTACAAGAGGTTAGTTCCCCTGACCAACTGAACGACTATCAGCTCCATAAGAAGGAGTTAGACCGGTTTACTCCATAATGAGAAACATGCACACGACTTGCTTGCTGTTACCTGTTTTCAGGAGGAATGGGTATCTTAGGTTTTCAATGGCGTAGGGTAATACGGTATTTATGAAAGATACGCAGTTATTCTTGGAGTCTAAATTAGGTTTTAAACAGATTTTTAAGTGCAGACTACTTGCTGTCGCTACTCTTAAGGCATTCGTAAAGTATCTCACCACTACTATAATTTGGTAGGCTATACAGTGCCAGACGACAGTACAAGCAGTCACAAACCACAGCAATCCCTCACCCACCACGAATGTTACAATTTCGGGGTTTTGCTTTTGTATCTCCTTCGGTAATCAGCACTTGGTTTCTGCACCCGCGGTCCTTGTCAACCCGTACACTCAGCAATATGCGGTAACTCAATTCCATTAGTTTAACGCTTAACTGAGGGGAGGGCTGTAGGCTTGATACCGCTTGAAACTAGTATTGTATCGTCCAAATTATTAGTATTGTGGCAATGCTTTTTGTAACATTTCTAGGCGCAATCGCAAAATTTCGAAAAGCGACTATTAGCTTCGCCATGTCTGTCCGTCTGTCTGTACGTCCGTCCGTCCGTCCGCATGGAACAACTCGGCCTCCCACTGACGGATTTTCATGAAAACTGATATTTGAGTATTTCTCGAAAATCTGGAGAGTAAATTCAACTTTCATTAAAATCTGACAAGAATAATGGGTACTTTATGTGAAAACCTACATACATTTATGATAATATCTCGCTGACTTCCTCTTAGAATGAGAAATTCTTCAGACAAAATTTGTACAGGAAATCAAAAGGCAAATTTTCCGTTCAGTAATATTTTTACGAAAATTGTGTGCCTGAATGTTACGTTTATACAGGCATTGCCTGTCTTCTATATACTTCCCTCGCAACGCAATTCAATTAACCCTTTAAAGACGAAGCGTATCTGTTTTATATAAGGACTCAGTGCGTACCGCGCTGTAAACACTCTCCACTTCGGTTATAAAAACCAGTCTCTTAATGTTCTATAAGGCAAAAGTTGCTGTTTGTTCTGAGATCCGTACAAAACACATAAACGCAATGTGGGCACCACGTAGAATTTTTTAATGTTAAACCTGGTCGTATGTAAAGTTACCGCTAGGCTTTGAAAGTTTAATCTGCCCTGTAGAAACACCTCAAGTTCCAGGCTGCAGATCTCACGCAGTCTTTCCATAGCTTAGGTCGTAATAATCAGTGTTTCCAAGACTGAGATCCATAACATAAATGATTAGGTCAACTATTTTGTGTTTTAATGACTGTTTTGATGTTTGTTCTCGTAACTATTATAATTTCGCTATTTCAATGTCTACTGTACGTGTACAAGTTTTTACCAGAGTATCGCAACAAATTACGTTCGTTTTATCTCAATAAATTGGTTGGCAATTGTGCCCCTAATCTACCACTTGGATTCTATTTGTTTTCATAGGCCCAGGAAGCATTCTAAACTAGAGGGGAGGAAGGAGAATTATGGACCAAAAGACGGAACTGTGTCTATGTAAGAAAGTCTGTCAGAAAATAAATTTACATGGCGTAAAATTAAATAACCTACATTGTTTGTGATTACATCAGGGTAATTCGACGCAGAGCGATTTATCGTCTGCTTCCAGCACCTAAGCGCAATTTTGGCGGCTACTGATTTAAATACGGTCGCGACTTGAACACGCCTGTGACATGATGGCTGGTAACTGAGGACACTGGCTTCTGTCAAGAGGGAAAATAAAAGCTAGTTGCACAACGTGATAAACGCATCAGATGTGGTGGAGACTATATGGACAGTTCGTGGGATAGCAGTGCGGTTAAAATTAAACTCTGCTTATTATAGTTAAGGACAAATAACCCAAAACATACTCATTGTAATTTAAAATTGCCCATACCGTGTATGTACTTACTAATAACATGTTTTTAACGATTTTTAACCGACTAGGCGTGTGTATTTTATTTGTATTTTATGTGTTTTTGAGTCTCCCCTGAGGATGGTGTGATCTCACACCGAAACATTTCGGGAATTTTATAAGCTAATTTTTGTTATATTTTACCTGATTATTGTGTACCAGTTGATGACAATATGTGACTATATGCATTGCAAGCTTACCTTCTTATCGCGCCGACTCTTGTAGCCGTGCAATGTGCTTAACCTTTAAAAAGCAGGGTTGGCCGTCTAAATTTCAGTGCCCTCGTTACGTAGAACATGAATATTATGTGAACCAACAAAGATAACATAATGAAATACACGGCATTTTGTTGGGGCGGGGGGGGGGGGGTCGAGATTGTGCAGCATGTCCCTTAAATGCACGTAAGGATCCTTGTTGCCTAATTATATAAAGTAAGTTCCTTGGGTACACTTCGTATTATATATTACCATATGTAATTTAATATATAAAATCAGTGACTACGGCTGTGATATATGTGCATTTTACCACTCAGTGACATGCTGTACGCTCCGTATGTCTACAGAGAATACCCTCTGATGATGGCTGAGGTAGCCGGAACATTTAGGAGTGTATAACGTGCAGTAATTGGTAATAAAATCTTATACCAGTCTCTTCGGATCTAGCCCTGCTTGCGTTCTACATATATAGCACGGCATGAAGTAAAGGACTTTAAAACTCCAACAGCAGTATGGGTTTAACCCCTCCTGTACCTCTTCTGTCATGGCTTTTGAAACCGCCTCAACCAGTTGCTGTGCTGGCACGGTGCTCAAGAATTCGGCCAATTCCTTCGAATCGTTTGTTTTGCAGCCCAGCGCTTCTCCAAACAAAAACGCTCTTCTGCGAGCTGCCGATGTTGTGTGGAATGCCCAAGGATTAAGCGCACAGCCACTTTGTGCGATGGCACGGGAGAAAAGTCCTGGAATTGAAGGTCAGTTAGTTACACAACTGACATTGTGATAAAGTGAGTAGAAATTCTATGCAGGATAAGCATGTGCATTCTCGCTAATGGTTCTCTTTGGTCGAACTCCCTGTATACCACTCCTTCGACATAAAATGTACCTGCCACCTGCGCTTTAAATGATCCTGTGTTGACAGTACAGGATTCATTCTGCTGTATTTGTTATCATTTGTTTTACAACACTGTCAGCATCTTGAACTACATAGCGTCGATCGTAGGATGACTGGTGAATGGCGAACTGGAAGGGATTTGGGATGAAGAGTCGTGGCTAAATGAAGTTACTACAAGGCAGGGATAGAGTAAAACCGCGAAACAGTTTAGTCAGGATAACCTCTATCTTAGCCGAGATTCTAACCGGATACCTCCCGAATACAAGTCGTCACCGCTACACTAACTTGATCGGTTTCCGAATTTTTAGCAAAATAAAGATGTGGTAGAGAAATTGTGGACTGCGGGACAGTGAGATATAACCAATTTTCTCAAGGATAATTTTGTATCTTAGCTGTAGATGTTTGTAAAGTTTGCAAATCCTGTTCATGATTTAAACCAGCAACTTTCCGAAGAACTTGTCAGTCTGCGGGCTTAGTGTGTGGCGTCTCAGGTGGGCTAAATTTCCCGTCCCCAGCCCCATGTTATTTTAGCGTAGAATCAATGAAAATTATTCTATGATCTCTTTCCCTTAATGCATGATGATTGGCATATCTATGCTTCTGCATCATCAATAGACTGGAAATTCATGACATTTATGTAACAAGCAACGTAACTGTCACACGCCAATTAAATTTCGTAAAAAACGTGTAAAATAAACCGGACTCAAAGCTGGGAAATTTTGTGGGAATAAATCAGCCGGCCTGCTCTCCCGGATTGTAGATAACCGCCAAATGACGTTGTTTTATAACACAAAAACATTCGAACCTCACCAGTTCTCTTCACACGCTCCTAAGTAGCAGACATTAGTTAACGTATCATCTACTGATGACACCAGCAGTTTGAATGCACTGACAGAGTTAGCGCCGTCTTCTTAATTCAGTTGGCAAGTACACGGCCCTGTTCATCCGACCGTACTTTCCGACTGCCATAATGCGCCCTTTCCTTCCCGTACTAGAGGTTCAATTTCGTGTTTCGAAGTGTCTGTCCTGTTCTACATGAATCGGAGGTCATCTTTGTTCATCAAAGCACACTCGCAGTTATTGGAGTCCTAATTCTAGCCTGTAATTTCAGCTTAAGCAAATTAAGTGAAATCTGATTCTCTCCCACCTGCGACTTTCAAGATTTCTTTCTAGTGGGACGTGACGCCGTGTAGTTTTTCAGATAAATGCAAGCGCTATTCAACAATCATGAAGAGCGAGGGTTTGCGCTTCAGAACTTCTGTGCAAAGTGAACTGACTGTCTCAGAGTTACGTATGAATAACAAACATGCTTCGAAGTTAGCTAATACAAACATTTTCAACACTGACACGAATCACAGCAAGCCTTACCTTCTGACATGGGTGATAACAAGTGATAGTGCACACTGGCCCCTCCAGCGCTCTCCCCGAAGATGGTGACGTTACCAGGATCTCCCCCAAACTGTGCAATGTTCTGCTGAACCCAGCGCAGCGCCATCACTTGGTCTTTTAGGCCGTTGTTACCGGGAATTACTGCGTCTCCAGTGCTCAGGAAGCCTACAGGACAGCGAAAATTGCTACCCGATTACATTCATACCAGAACGTTCGTCATAGTATGTATGCGTTTTAGCCAACTTTTCTCTCTGGTATGTCAATAAATATATAAACTTGCGATAAAATTGGACGTTATGCTTTTGCATGTTTCATCTCTCAGATTATTTAATCAACTTCAGTGACATTGTGGTTTAGGATCTACATTCAACGTTATCAATGAATTTTAATGTGTACTTCGCAACTCATTACAAAACCCAGTGCTGTATGAAGCTCACCTTCACAGTTGAGCATATTTCTGGAAAGAAAGACATCGTACAAAAATGGCACATGGTATTACACAGAAATGTCATTAAACCTCTAGTTCTTACTTTGGACAATTTCAGATTCTAATATATACACATCAGGAAATTTTACCTGTTGTTCTGTATGGATGCGAAACTTGGTCTCTCACACTGAGGGAGGAACAAAGACTGAGGGTGTTCGAGAATAGGGTGCTGAGGAGGATATTTGGGCCTAAGAGGGACGAGGCGACAGGGGAGTGGAGAAGACTACATAACGAGGAACTTAATGACCTGTACTCATCACCAAATATTGTTCGGGTAATCAAATCGAGAAGACTGAGATGGGCGGGGCATGTGGCACGTATGGGGGAGGAGAGAGGTGCATACCGGATTTTGGTGGGGAGACCCGAGGGAAGGCGACCACTTGGGAGACCCAGGCGTAGATGGGAGGATAATATTAAGATGGACATTCGGGAAGTGGGATGGGAGGACATGAACTGGATTGATCTGGCTCAGGATAGGGACAGGTGGCGGGCTCTTGTGAATGCGGTAATGAACCTTCGGGTTCCATAAAATGCGGGGAATTTCTTGACTAGCTGAGAAACTGTTAGCTTCTCAAGAAGGCCTCTGCTCCATGGAGTTAGTTAGTTAGTTAGGAAATATGAGCGAACATTTTATGTCCGTGTGCAGTGTGTTCTCCCTACTGTTGACCTGCATTGTTATCAGTTCCTTATTTCACCAGTAAGATGAAAGCACGCCGGGAAGTTGTGAAGCTGTGCTTCGTTTAACAGAACTGCATTCCTCTTATTGTTATCCGCGCACGAAAAGAATTTCACTGGACGCTGTTATGATATAGCGCCATATTCTGAAAAAGAACCTATAATTACGTACGCTTGTTATCTGTTTTGTCGTTCTCAAGCTGGGGCAGTTTTCATGCACGTACACAAACGGCTTCGGAATTGCGCCACTTGAAGCATAAATATCTGACTTCTTTCACCGTTTTAACGGATAATGAAGGGAACGAGATGGAGGCATAAAAGTGATGAAGGAAGGGAAGGAATGAGATGAAGGATGAAGATAAGAAAGAAACGAAACACAGGTGAACTTAGAAAGGCTCTGTCACAAACAAGTTTTGATCTTAATATTCGTCATCCCCTTGGCGTTCAGATACAGGATTCTTTCTCAAGGAAGCAATCAGTCACAGCAAATACTGATGCCACTATAGCATGGGCATCATTCACCTTGGGTCTCACGGTCGACGATTTCGCAATTTTTATCTACTTTAACATCATTTTATCTTTTTCTCATGTTCCATATTTTTATACAATTCTTTTACATTGTATATTTTTTACATTTGTAAAGGAGAAGGCCTTCCCCTCAAATTAAGTACAGATCATTCTGTTCTTGTAAAATGTAGAGCCTGAAGACGGCTTCATGAAAGCCGAAAGCTGGTACCTCTAAAATAAAAATCAAATCAAGAGAGGTTGGCTGTGACTGATTGCTTCCTTGAGAAAAATACCGATGATTAACAAACTGAAATGACTGTGAACAGAAACATCGCGGCATGACACCTCGAATTAGTACTGATCAGTATTCGTTACGTAGGGCTAAATAAATGAGTTTTGGATTTGCACGGTGGGAGAGTTAGGGGCCGCCAGGAAGGGCGTTATGCACATACTTCCTCCAGATGATTTATAACGCAAGTTCTTATGAACAGGGGACCGGTCACTCAGG
The DNA here is from genome assembly GCA_013340265.1 of Coptotermes formosanus. Classification (NCBI taxonomy): domain Eukaryota; kingdom Metazoa; phylum Arthropoda; class Insecta; order Blattodea; family Rhinotermitidae; genus Coptotermes; species Coptotermes formosanus. The sequence goes on from BLKM01002316.1 coordinate 4,394,105, forward strand.
GCACTCTTCTAGAACTGCAACACCCTTCACACTGGTAGCATTAATCGCCAAAGGCCTCAGTTATCTCGCTGGTGGGGAATGAAAGTGCTCTGGGTCCTTGCTTATGGCTATAGCTTTCACCTCATGAACAGATTCTTGACGACTGGTACTACTGTTGCTGTAACTTACCTAGAGCCCCTAGACGGTAATTCAGCGTGACCACAACAACGTCCTCGTTAAGCAGGAAATCAGGGCCGTAGAACTCGGAACTTCCGGAACCATTGTTAAAACCACCTCCGTGAAAGAAGACCATGACTGCTTTCAGAGGATCGTCGGCGCCTGATGGAAGCTTGACACAGTAATAAGACATGTAAAAATCGATACTGAATTTCCTATCGATGCCTGGATATATTCATATTGACTCTAACTCCATAGAGCAGAGTCCTTCCTGAGAAGCTAACAGGCCCTCAGCTAGTCAAGAAATTCCCCGCATTTTATGGAACCCGAAGGTTCATTACCGCATTCACAAGCGCCTGCCACCTGTCCCTATCACATGCCATATCAATCCAGTCCATGCCTCCCCATCCCACTTCTTGAATATCCATTTTAATATTATCTTACCATCTAAGCCTAGACCTTCAAAGTAGTCCCTGTCCCTCAGATCTCTTCACCAACACCCTGTACGCACTTCTCCTGTCTCCCCTACGTGCCACATGCCCCGCCCATCTCATTCTTCTCTGTTTGATCACCCGAAAAATATTTGGTGAGGAGTAGAGACCATAAAAATCCTCATTATGTAGTATTTTCCATTTCCCTGTCACCTCATCCTCCTTAGGCCCAAATACCTTCCTCAGCGCCCTATTCTCGAACACCCTCAGCTTACGTTCCTCTCTCAATAGATTCGTTTTATGTGTTTTGGCACTTTTGAAAGGTCCAGGTGCTTACCTAAGCACAACCTTAATCACTGTGCTTCGTCTTACGCTTATTTGCATGATGCAACTGATACGACTACCTGCACATTTCGTTCCTCTGATAATCAAAAGGAACGCCTACCTAAGTTTTGTAAAATAGACCGGTTCCAGTTTTACAGTAGACCTAATGCGGAGTGCGCAGGAGTATTTTGTGCTCCTTAATATCTATCGATATCTTATATTTTTCACCAACATCTTATCGAGTTATTGGACTACGAATGTATGGATGCTGGTTGCACTGCCGATATTTCGGAATACTTTGCTCTCTCCATCTCTAGCCACGCAGAAACAGGAAGAAGGTAGAAGCCGAATATTGACGAAAGTTCGAAATATTCTCGCATTCTTAATTTTTATATTGAAATATAATTTCCTGAAGCCTTAGAAAAGGAGTAGGAATGGAAAAGAGAACGGCGCATTCTGTGTTCATGAAACATTTAATGTAGGGTAGTGTTAATAACTGTGTACTACCTGTGGAGTGTAGACGTTGAGGAACAGGCAGTCCTCGTCACCCTTGTATCCTGCTTGAATGATGAATTGCAGGTGGGGGCTCGCTGCGCCCTCGACCGAGGCATCGCGGACACCTTCCCATGCTTCAGGAGGTTGAGGCGCCTGAAGCAGAAGTAGCATTTCATAAGAAAATAGCGTCTGTGCGAAGTCAGTAACCTCCTATAGTTACGTCACGAGCAGGGTATCAGCAGAAAGAGCAGGCAAGCGTTGTTATTACTAAGCTATGGCAACTGGATAGTCTATCGTGTCTGAAACGCAGTATTCTAAGGAAAGCAGTTGAGCAAGCATGATTTTCTTGGAAATCAACTCAGTGATAGTCTTATTTTACTGGATGGCGCAAAGGAATTTCAACCCGTAATTTCCACACTTCTTAACCGATTTCGGTGAAACTCGGTCAGAAGATTTTCACGTAATGCCAATGATACAATGTGAGCTTCGTGAAAATCGGTGAGGTGAAGGGCATACTTTAGTTTAATGCATAAATAATATTTTGCTTTGTTTTCTGTATTTTTTTCCGATTTTTGATAGAATTCAGTACATGAGATGATCAGGATAATTTATTACGTCAGTGTGAGTTTCGTGAAAATCGCCTTAGTCAACGACATATTTTACTTATGGGCGTAAATGTATTCCTATCCTGCTTTCCACATTTAGTGTCCGAGTTGTGTGAAATTCGTTGCAAGAAATATGCACCAAACGCTGTTAATCATTTTTGACTTCCACAAAATTCTGCGCCGGGGATTTAGTTGTGGCCGTATATGAAACTACATTTACGCGTGCACGGTGAAGCTGTACGACATTTTGGAAGCAAAGCGAACTGTGGAAGTCTGTGATCCACGCCACGGCGTACGCCATGTTCAGCATTCTTATATAAATAAAGGAAACCGATGTAAACTGAAAATTTTTTATTAATTTTTGTATTAGAAAGCCGAAACCAGATATTAACAAAGTACAACCTTTCGGACGGGATGCATCACGTGAAATTAAAAAATACTCCAAAGGCAGCGTTGTTAATCAAGGAATCCTTTAATATCCCGACTTGCTACTCAGCCAGTATTTGCTGTTGTTTTCAAACCTCCTCAGCAGAGACCGGTTAGAGCCCAGGGTTATTTGTTTAGGTGCAAATGTAGTTGCATTTCTGTCCCTCTTACATACATCTAATAACGTGCCATTTAAGTAATATTTAACGTAAAAAATGTGAAGAACTTCAAAACCTCTACGGATGTCGTAACGTGTTTGAATGGAAAAAGGAAGCTAAAGATAGCCTGACTTTTGGAAGACTGTGACAAAGATAGGAGGTTAATGGTAACATGAAGCACAGCGAGAAAGGTTGTAATGGTGTCAGTTGGTATAAACTTGTTAAGAAGTACAGCCAATAAATATTTTACTTGTAGTTAATCTTACCCTGCAAAAGAAAGACAGAAAGAAAAGAAAACGAAAGGGAGAACGAAATACAACGATACTCAGCACAATGAATGAAAAAAGAAAGAAGGGAAGGAGAAAAGAAATAATGATCAAAAGGAATGGAGAAAGACCAAACAGGTGGAAAATTATCAACAAAAGTATTGTCTCTTGCAAGTTGCTACATAGGCCCATATTGCATGGATACCTCCAAGTTTTATGGAAAAAGGAGAAGTGGATTACGCTAAAGTTCACTTATGTATTAGTTGGAATTTCTATGGAGCTATTAATTCTATTGTCTTGCTTAAATATCTGCCACTCGTTGTAAGACTGCATTCAGTTCAGTTGCAGATAACAGGTATCTTGTAGACTAAAGTTATCATGAAAGCATGACTTCACTATATTCCACCTCGTGCTGGTCTTATCTCTCTACAGTTAGGCAAGTCGACTGGATAATTTAAATTGCTGCACTCTATCGATAGTAATATTAGCAGAATATTTGGATGTAACTAGTATGGGAGAAACCAGCGGCCCTTCACCTTTACTTTTACCTTGAAGATGGATGCAGTAGGTTACTCCGAAACGTTAGTGATAACCTGTGATACTACAAGGAGTTTTAACCAGAAACTCAGAATCTCCGTTTTCACTCCCGTGAAGATCTGAAATTTCATCGAGCAGAGAAATGACGGTGTTTCCGACGACACTGAACTCCATCTTTCCGTTGATGAAGTAGCGAAACGGCGCGTTGCCGACTAGTGTCTTCTGGTTCAGGATAGGATCCACTGGCAGTCTGTTGTGAACGCGCTAATAAACCTTACGGAAATAACTCGAATAGCACAGTACTACACCCAGCGCCTGTTTTACGCCTTTTTGCTTTAATAACCCATGCCAATTTACACCACTCCTTAATTTGCGCTCTCTCATTTTTCAGTTTAACGCCCTTTGGCTGGCTGCGTTCTTTAATGCTAACCCTTTATTTCTGATGGGACTGTGATTTTTGATTTACGCCTTTTTTATTTAAGTCCGTTTTTTTAAGGAAAGTAACTAGGGCGCGAAACAAGAGCTGGGTAGATTCGCTTTTCAGTGTAAGGTATATTTAAAAAGTTGATATCGAAAGTGTGCTTAACCTTGTAAAATGCTCCGTAACTACATGCGCTACTGGTTTAATCTTCTCGGATCCGTTGTAGATTGCGTAGGGAAACTGGGGTGCGGGAGGGAGGGCATTACGTTATGTAACAATATACAAACTGGAATAGCTGGATGAGTAGCTACGAGCTGTACGCTTCTGTTCCTAGCAGCGACAGAGACCATTTGCACGGCCACCAGTTCAACTGCGGCTAGGGACTGCATCCAGCCTCCAGCCCACCGGGAACTGCGACAGCGTAGTCAACGGCCTGTAAGCTGGAAGTCCGTGAAATCGTGGTTCAGTTTTCGTGGTGACCAGAGATGTATGTCTTCTCTAAATCGTCAGACCGTCGTGGTACGTAATTTAGCAGAAGGTCAAACTGTACCTTTACCCCGTACACAATGGGTGGTGACGGCTTTTTCTCGGGGGTTAAAGTGGCTGGAGCATGAAGCTAACCTTTCACCTCGAAGTAATTCCGAAGTCAATGCGTGAAATATTAGCTTCACATTCCATACAAATACACTGCCCTCGACTGACGAAAACCACTTTGACCTTGGCGGCGTGGTTAGTGCCCCTCACCTCTGGGCTAACCATACTGAGCAAACGTGTTGATCCTATCGACAACGTAAGTCCCTGTCATTGCACCTGTCTTTTTTCCACTGGTTGCCACTGCTTAGGTGATCAGTTTATAACAATACTAAAGTCAACATTTTCCACAACTCTAACCAAATGGAACACAACACAACATCACTTCACTGCACTTACTCGAACCTGTTCTACAGATAGGTGTACACGGTTTACAAAGAGCTCGTAACAACCTAATGTCAACCAGACACATTTTTAGCTGGCACACATCGGTTACTTCTCATAAATATTGCTAATATCAAAGCTGTTCTCCTAAGTCGACAAAAGTATCTTAATGGTGAGGTGCTTAGGCAACCCTTCACTGAACGATTTTTGAAATATTTAGAGAAGTATGATGAATTCATTAAAGTATTAAAAAAAAAACAGAAAATAATCTGAGTTGAGAATTTGTTCAGAAAATGGGTTCAATGAAATGTTGCTAATAAACAACACCTCAAATGGAGAGGGATTTGTCAAGGGTTTTAAATTTGTTTGTCCTTTAGAGGGGAGTTTCATTACATGACAGGCACCAAGCTGACAGCCATTCATATGCACCCCTATTTTCATTACATGAGAGGCACCAAGCTGACAGCCATTCATATGGACCCCTAGTTTCATTACATGACAGGCACCAAGCTGACAGCCATTCATATGGACCCCTAGTTTCATTACATGAGAGGCACCAAGCTGACAGCCATTCATATGGACCCCTAGTTTCATTACATGACAGGCACCAAGCTGACAGCCATTCATATGGACCCCTAGTTTCATTACATGAGAGGCACCAAGCTGACAGCCATTCATATGGACCCCTAGTTTCATTACATGACAGGCACCAAGCTGACAGCCATTCATATGGACCCCTAGTTTCATTACATGAGAGGCACCAAGCTGACAGCCATTCATATGGACCCCTAGTTTCATTACATGACAGGCACCAAGCTGACAGCCATTCATATGGACCCCTAGTTTCATTACATGACAGGCACCAAGCTGACAGCCATTCATATGGACCCCTAGTTTCATTACATGAGAGGCACCAAGCTGACAGCCATTCATATGGACCCCTAGTTTCATTACATGACAGGCACCAAGCTGACAGCCATTCATATGGACCCCTAGTTTCATTACATGACAGGCACCAAGCTGACAGCCATTCATATGGACCCCTAGTTTCATTACATGAGAGGCACCAAGCTGACAGCCATTCATATGGACCCCTAGTTTCATTACATGACAGGCACCAAGCTGACAGCCATTCATATGGACCCCTAGTTTCATTACATGAGAGGCACCAAGCTGACAGCCATTCATATGGACCCCTAGTTTCATTACATGACAGGCACCAAGCTGACAGCCATTCATATGGACCCCTAGTTTCATTACATGAGAAGCACCAAGCTGACAGCCATTCATATGGACCCCTAGTTTCATTACATGACAGGCACCAAGCTGACAGCCATTCATATGGACCCCTAGTTTCATTACATGACAGACACCAAGTTGACAGCCATTCATATGCACCCCTAGATTCATTACATGAGAGACACCAAGTTGACAGCCATTCATATGCACCCTAGTTTCATTACATGAGAGACACCAAGTTGACAGCCATTCATATGGACCCCTAGTTTCATTACATGAGAGGCACCAAGCTGACAGCTGTGTACGTTTCTCGTCTCCCCCTCCGACACTGTAAAGTCTTAATATTTACAACATCTCTAAATAGCATGCCTAAAACAGATTTAGCACGTAAAGATTATATACGGGGAATCACAGTCAGGATTTTCTACCCCACACAATCGGAACCCAGCATGGATTAGATAATTGAACACACATTATAATTAGATTTTACATATTTTATGCTCAAAAGAATTTTATGTTTCGTTTCGTTTCATAGTCCTGACCCCTTCTACCTACTCGCAGTAGGTGTAGAGATTGTTTATTTGCACTTGATCACACTCACACACCACAGTCGGTAGGACTCCTCTAGACGAGGGATCGGCCCGTCGTAGAGACCTCTACCTGACAGTACAAACGCTGACAAAAGACAAACATCCATCCCCCCGGTGGGATTCAAACCCACGCTCCTAGCAAGCGCTCGGCCGCAGACCTACGCCTTAGACCGCGCAGCCGCTGGAATCGGCAGGATTTTATGTATCAACACTAATTTTAGCGTATGTGAACTCTACAATAGTGATTATGACTGTAGCAGATTTAGGCCTCTATGTTTTTACCATTCAGTCACATGTTGCACGCTGTTGCTCTCTGTACAAATGTTATCCCAGATGATGGTCGAATAGTTTCAGCCGAAACATGTAGGATATGACAAACAACTGTGCAGTGGTTGGTAATTAGTAACACTGTATATGCCTAAAACACATTTTCACCTCCCCACTGCCCGCTAGTGCCCCGCCCATCGCGTGCTTCGTGATTCCACCGCCCTAATACTAGTTAAGTGTGCCGCTGCCTTGTACCTATGAGCCCCGTGTCTATGTCGCTATGCATCACACTGCAGCCAGCAGAAGTACGAATGACTACCGCCCGCCTGTGGCTAACCTGTTGAAAATCACAATGGCTGACACTCACCTTGAAACGGAGCGGTCCAACGGGAGGTTTGGCATATGGTATGCCCCGGAAGCTGTAGTATGTTTTCTGGCATTTGGACGTTTCTTCCCGCCCTGCGAGAGTTCCCTGAGCCACTGTCACAGTTACAGTGCCCGTCATTGCACCCTGCTGCTCTTAGGCACGCTTAACGACTCGGGCTGAGAACAGTCCAGGCGCAGACAGCGCGCCCAGTTTTGCTGTCTCACTCTTATGCAGTCACAATCCAGTTCGCAGATGTGCCGTACAGATGGCAGGATTGTATTCCTCTCGTTACATCTACAGTCCAGACCGGCGCTGGGGCCCACACAGCCCCATATGCAGTGGGTATCGTTGTATTTCCCGGGAGTAAAGCGGCTGGGGCCTGAAGGTAAATACCTCCATCTAGTACCGAGGTTAAAAATGAGTGGAGCTACAGCTCTACTCCCCCCCCCCTCCGCCCCGCCTATGCCTTCATGGCGTGGACAGGGACGACGTTACGTACGTTAGACCTAAATGTTGGCCATTGATGTTACACATTTCGATGCGTTTCTCGCTTCTGTTACGCAATACATTAATTGCCCTGTTTCTGTGATTGAGGCTAACTGTGATCCAAAACAGGGCAGTCCCATTACTTTTAAAACCAGAACTCCCTTTCACTATCCGGGGTTCCAATGCCCGCAGATGCAAGAGACTGGTTGTGGGGCCCACACAACTTCTTATTCGATGGGTACCGGAATTGTTTTTCCTGAGGGTAAAGAGTCCGGAGCGTGATACTGACCAGTCACCTCCATCCAGTGCCTTCATGGCGGGGATAGGGACCAAGTTAACTTTCCTATATCTTTACCCGTTCGCTCTCGCAGACGGGGTGCAGCAGTCGGCGGGCGAAGCTGACCACTCACCTCCGTCTAGTGCGAAAAGGCATCCCATGCCGCTGCAGGAGACAAGACGGTGCTCAGCGCGTGAGAGAAAGGGGACAGTTCTTGGAAGTGAAAGGCCAAGGCGGAATATGTGGAGTTGATGACTAAGGGGTTAGACAGACTGTCAAATTTAGTTCAGCTGAAGAGATAAAGGGTGAAGACGGTGGCACACTGGAAGGGAAAGCTGAGAAAGATAGTGTCAGTCACAAAGTGAGGCAAAGAATGAATTGGTTGTCGTTCGTGAAACGGCAAGTTTTCGTAACCCGTATAATACGTCAAATTGAGATTTCCTGAATACTAGACAGTTGGGCTACAAACACACCTCCTGTCAAAATGTTGTGTCCACAAACAAAAAATATTGTTTCTCCTTATCTTCTTCCTCTTCTTCTTCTGAACCTCCTCAGGTTTAGGCTACTGAATCTGTTCTTGTCTTTGAACATGAATATGGTCCGCCCATCTTACTCTCGGTGCTTCTTATATTCTCGTAAAAGCGTAATACGCTTAAATGTTGGTCTAAGAATGATCCGTCAAGATTTTTCTGTCTTCTGTAGAATTGCGTATCGGTGGATTAAGAAACATTGCCGTTTCGTGAGCTATATGTCACCAATCGTTAAAATGTTTAATTCCAAATTTTTACACGTTGACATGGGAATTTATTACCAGTCCTTGATACTCAATGTTTTTTTATATACGTACATAAATTTTATTGGTGTCTCTTATTACTGTTTGAGAATCAACTTACAAATATCTACAAGCTGCATAAATCAGAACGCAGCACTTTATAATTGTAAGTCAGGTCGATTTTAATCACAAACGCATTAAAAAAGGCGAGCAGGGTTCAATTTTAATATAAACCTATTGGTGAGAATTTTGACGGTTTAAACATTTATCCCTCGTAAAGGTGGTGATGAGATCAAGAGCCCATGCAGGTTGGTCAATTGGCACGGAATGGCCTGCGTTCCTAACCAGCACCTCGGTGAATTTACCAGCTGTCTTTACGTACCCTGCTAACTGCCCGTCCACATACCATGGCCATCGGGAGGCGTTGCGGTATTCCTCTGCTGCGCTGAACTGCAGCGCATTGTACATGTTCAGAGACAGTGTGTAAGCCACGATTATATCCAGCTGTCCGCTGTAGTACAGAACTCTGTAATGTTCCAGCAGTTCCTCCAGCCACGATCTTACCGATTGCATGATATCTAGAAATAGTTTCGAGGATACCGAATCGTTTTTGTGTGAGAACTGGGTATCTCCCACATGCAGAGCCTTGCGCACCTTGTTTCTATCTACGAAAATGGCAAATCTGTCTTCCGTGTCTCTTTCCCTCTCGAGGAGCACGTTGTAAATATTATCGTATTTAGTATGATTACGGAAGTACTCGAACAGTTTGCTCTCCATCTGAAACAATTGGAACACACATGTGTAAGTAGTTAACCTTCCAATGAAGAGGAATTCTGTGTGAAGTTCCCATATGTCAGAATGATAGTAACATATCAGAATTGTACTGAGGAAGAAATAAGTGCAAATTAAATTCGGAAAATTCTTGCTGCTATTCACTGCATAATTCTTATATGTCACTTCGTCAACAAAGCATACATATAACGTGATGTCATAATTTACGTGTATTTTTGTGTGGGTGTGTTCTTGCGTCACTTAGGAGGACATTTGTTGAGTGCTTTGTTCTTAAACATGACTTCTGAACACGCTAAGGCATGAAGAGTGTCAACAGAGGAGACAATCCGGACATGAGACACAGAAGGCAGGCGGAGGGTGAAGAAGTTTACATTAGGAGGCGCTCTGGGTGTTTTTGAGGTTAACACTTAGAGGCCAGTGAAGTTAGCGACAAGCTTAGCGCTAGTAGGAAAGATGAATTCATAAGCAATTTTAATCTACAAACCTGAGAGTTACAAACCACTGAAGGGGAACTAGGCTTAGATTGGAGATTGAAAATAAAATGTATTGTAAAGTGACATGTTTGAAGATCAGGACTGACAGGACAGCGAGCGAAGACGGACTCTTTAAAACACGGCAAAATACTTCCGGTTCCGTAAAGGAAAGGCAAGTAATTTTCCACCCAGCTGGATGAGTTTTGGCTGCCCAAGGACTGCACTTCGTGGGGTCATTTAGACGCACGAACATTACGCGAGCCATGTGTTGGGATGTAAAGTTTAAATTAGGTCCTCCTGGGGACAGGATCAGACCTGTGTCCGTGGAAATTGAAGTCAATTCTGGAAAGGGAAATTACGGATAATTGAAATTTACGTTTAACTCATTCTAAACTTTACACAGGACCACAGCCTGTACTAACCGCAATAAACTCTGCAGTGACGCTGTGTGTGTGTGTGTGTGTGTGTGTGTGTTTACGTTTGAAAATCAGGAAGCATCTGAAAAGATTTTTCAATATTTTGTTCTGTGGGCTACTCTGTTCGTCTTACATGCTGGTACAAGCACGAATCCCCATTGTTACTGCGTTGAAAATAAAGGTGACTGTGTATTGCACAGGTCTCAGTAATGCTGTCGCTTTAAAGCAACACATTCCGCATAATTCTGACGCCCACACAAATTTAACCACAATGCAGTGCCCTCACTGTGGTTTGTCGCCTGTGTGATTCTTGACAGAAAAACTACGTGTGTTTCCCGATGTGTGTCACATGGAACCGTAGGCCTACTAACAACAGTTCACAAATTTTGATATTATTAGCACATATGAATTTGTGTGATATTAGGCTGCATTAGATTCGAAAGGAAAGTGTCACTGTCGTTCAGGGTGAACCTTCGTGACTTACCCTAGTTGCTTCCTCGTAGTCGTGGCTTTTGATCAATTGTACAGTCTTTTGCTCCATATTATGCATCTCATCCCGCGTCTTTCTGTCCACTAGTCCCACTTGATACAAGAAAGAACTCCGATCCAACATACTGACAGGATCTGTCCAACCGTTTCCAACTGCAATTCCTGGAAATGTAAAGGTCATATTGCTGCGTATGGAAGACCTAGAAATTTCAGTTCATGTAGTGAATTTATAGTGTATATGGCGGAGGTTTTAGTATCTGTAGCAGGGCCACTGTCAAATGGGCCCCACTTTCATATTATGTTGTAAACTCTGTCCTCCCTGATGAGTGTTCTTGTAAAAGGACATTATCTTGGCTGGCTGATAAGCAGGTACAAACTAAAAATCTTCTGTGAATGTTTCTTGCTTATTCTGTTAAGTTTGAAACAACATTAAAACTGAACACGCAGTATTACATCGGTGAATGAGAAAATATAAGACTTGGAAGTGCGCAACTCTTTATTGAAATGAGCTGAAAACTCTCATATGATTTGGTGAGCTAGAAGCGGCCAGCGCATTTGCCTGTGTTGATAGAGGGGCAGCTTGAAAGCGGAATGAGAACCTTTCGCTTATTTTATAGATTCTTTTTTACTTATTTGGTTTAAGCCCCATCTTTTCTTTAGGTGCATCATGCAGCCCTATCGGAGTCACTTAAAGGTACGGCTATTTAAAATTAGATTAGCTACAACACTTGTTTCGTCTTTCCATGCAACGGTTTAACATCGGGCCAAACTCAGGAACACCACTAGATTCAAAGTCGTGTAGGTACGATTCTTTTAACCGATCGTCGCACGCATGTGACCAGCAAAAGGAACCTAGATGTCATGCTTTTTGCATGTTTAGAAACCTTATGATAATCTTCTTTGGTTCGATGCAGCTCTCGTGCTGTCTGCATTTAGAATTTCACAGTACGTAGTTGGATATCACAGCAACATAAAGAAGTGACTAATGATTGATATGAACATTTTCCCATATTTAAGTAACTCATATATATATATATATCAGACATAAACTCACCTTGCAGATTTATTTTGTGTTCTGCCGCTGGGTTGCGCTTGTGAATGGTATAACTGAGGGACGGTATGTATTTCCCTGGAAAGATTACATACGTAAGTAAATTATTTGATTAATTACTGGGAGTCTATTCTAGAAAATTTTCAATGTTTGAACAGTTCTTTCATTAACTTAGTTTATTTAAAGACAATTTCAGTAACTCAGTTTAGCCAGTAGGCTGTAGCATCAACGATTGACGCTCCGTTGGCGTAAGCATAATCCGGGTTACAGTTGTGCAGAATCTGTGGGCCTAGCGATGCAATAGGTACGCAGGAATAACTAAATGGGCTGAGGGGCCTTGATTCGCCCTTCGCTAATTTCCGCCCTCAGTTTTTGGTTGGTTCTTTGAAGGTGAGGCAAAGCATTCTTCTGTGACTACCCTGAAGAAATAGGCAGCAACCTCCGAAATGTCAGTAAAAAATTATCAGTCATCACGGCGTCATATTCAAGAAGACTGTTGTCTAGTTAAGTTGTTAGCGACAACGTCTTTGTTTCCGTAATAACGGACATGTGTTTACAAAACGTTACACCAAAATCAATTCAGCATCCGAATCGTGAAGGATTTCTATGTACTTGAGCCTAAGAATATATTCAGAGTGCACACTTCGCTCTTATTTTTGATTTGGATAAAATTTTTAGTATTGAATCTTAAAGTAAATTTAATTATATCTAACGGACTCTTTAACAGGCCGATCCCAGTGGCCGCGCTGTCTAAGGCGTGGGTCTGCCACCGTTTGCTAGTTGGGATTGCGTGTTAATCCCGCCGGGGTACGGATGTCTGTCTCTTGTGACTGTTGTGTGTTGTCAGGCAGAGGTCTCTGCGTCGGACTGATCACTTATACAGAGGAGTCCTCCGGAGACTGTGTGTGGGTGTGTCCTTGAGTGTGATCAGACGCAACAATAAACCTCTACACCTGCAACGAGTAGGTAGAAGAGATCAGACTAAGAAGAAGAAGCTCTTAACATACGCCATTAACATTGCTTGGACATTAGATAGTGCTTGCAATAGCGGAGTCTCGGATTCATTTCCGATCAAATTAGTGTGAGTTTTGTACTTGACGAAGTGGACCTGGTGCCTAATTCTCCGAAATTCGTGCCCGCAGTTGCAATCTTGCTCTGTACTCATATATAACCGCCCTCTGAATCGTGCGATAGTTCTGACCAAGCGAGGTGATTATCGTATTATTGATGATTTGCGAATATTTTGGGCTTCGCAGTGTAAGGACTTTGATAAATCTTTAAGAGAGAAGAATTTATTTGTGTCTTTAGACATTTGTCACGTACCTGCGTAAGACTCTCCCGCGATAAAGAACGGCAGGCTTCTGAGTTCTGAGAACAGGGCGAAGAACTGGATCAAGGCGCAGTACAGCTCTTCCGCGATCTGCGACTGGTTGGTCGCCAACCCCTCATCAAAGTCGGTAAAACTGAAACCTGATACTCTACTCGCTGTTCACACCTGTTTAGGTTTAGCAGTTTCGTAATACAATAAGTGTTCGATACAGCGCAGCCGAGCAGCTAAATTTCTGTATCATAATTGGGCCCAACTTGACGGAAGAAGCATTCGACTCATCCGACAGAGCCACCATTGCTGAATTAACACTGTAGTTTCAACTCGTATAAAAATTGCGGGATTTCCTGTTTTAATCTGCATCAAAATGTTGCTTATTGACTCACTCCCATTGCCTTCCTTATAAATACATTTCTTTAAAAAAATGGTTAAAAGTTTGAAGCAGTGTAAATTTTTTTTACAAAATGTAACGGTTTTTATATGAAGCTGCAAAGCTCTTCATTTGTACAAAAATAGCAAAATATATTTTTAGTACGTGTGATGATATTCATTCTTTCCGCTATACTGACTGCTTTAGCACACTCCAAACCTTAAACCTATCTACATATTCTGCAAATTCATGTAGTAAAGGAACAAACAAAGATGTTAAAATTTGAAGTTTACCAAAGAATGTAAAATCCCCTACACAATCCTTTGGGCGCTGAGTTTTATTCGTTCAGCACTTAATAGGCCGAGCTTTTTTGCCTTTTCTTCCATATGTCGTAATTTTTACATTTTAACAAGGAAAGAACACAGAGAAAGCAAATAACACTCTACTTGCTGGGTTCTGTAACAAGTGTTTGTATAAAGCAAGCATGTCTCTCTGTGTCCCTTTTGTATTGTAATTCGTCAATCCTTTACTTGTCTTATTTCTTCGTGGACGTAAATTACAACCGGTATGCTACAGATATGTTTCTCCGTGGCAATAGATTACAGGCGGTGTGCTATGGAGACTTTCATCCGTGACAATAAATTACAGGCTGTATGCTATGAAGATGTTTGTCTGTGACAATATATTACAGGCAGTAGGCTGTGAGGTTATATTTCCGTGCCAGCAACTTACGTGTGATACATTCTCATGTGCTTCGGCTGCGCTGTACCTAGATGACATTTGTAGGCCTTTTATGTTTACATCTCGCCTTAATGTTGAATTTAATAATTTCTGCTTTGTAAATTGCCTTAGAACATCTGTAATTATTGCAGCTGAATCAAAATTCAACACTTTGTCTTCAGACTGACTTGTACCTGTTCCCACAGGATTGTCGATAAATACAAGCGAGTGGTTCTTGTGCCACGAATACGGATTCATGACGAGTGTGACGTTGTCTTCGGCCACAGAAAACGGCCCGACTTCATTGAACAGACCAAAGAGAGAGGAGAACCCTGGGCCACCTTGCAGCCATAGCAGGACTGGAGCGTTCTCGTAATCATACTGGAAACAAAAACGCATGTACTGATTACAATACAGAATTTACAAAGTATTTTTAACAATACGCAGCATGCCCGTCAGATATGTGAAGAATATTCAGAAAAGTACATGCTGTTTTTACGTTACCCTCATATTTTAGATATTTAAGTGACGCAATGAGCTTACTATAAAATATTAGTCCAAAATTCTGAAGGCCAGAGATTACTTTCCAGGTGTAAGCGCAGATTGCATAATAAAATTAAAATGGTTCTTCAAGGTCTACCATATTATGACGTGGCCTATTGCCATCTGGTTCAGGATAGGAACAAGTGAGAGGTTCTTATGGCTACAGTAATGATTTCGGGGTTCAAAAATTGATGGAAAATTTCGTGACTTTATTGGATCAGTTAACTCACTAATAGCTACTCAAAATAAACTTTGCTACATGAAGTTAATTAAGTCACAGTAACAGACCTGTAATCTATTATGTTTTGAAGACAGGTGTTTATAATCTGATACCAGTTAGATTACCATAACGTATTGTAACATGCGAATTGCAGTAATCGCGCTTCCTTAGTGGCTCTAGAAACCATAACAGTGATATTTGACAACCAAAGCCTGTTTAATGCAACAACTAAAGTGTAACACCTAATTGAAATTTATAAATTGCTACCTAAGCTTAGCCTTCTTCATAAGTACATGTAACGTGTAACTTAGCTTTGATGGAAGGATACTGGTGTCGTTACTAGGGTGATGCCTTCAGCTTCGCATTCCTAGTGCCACCAGATAAAGGCTGAGATGGCTGTAAATGGCATGTGTACTTGAGATCAGCGCTTTTCTGGGATATTACGTAGCGTCGTGTGGTAAAGTATTACTACGCAGCGTCATGTGGTCAAAGATTTCTACTCGACGCTGCATAATATCCCAGAAGAGGGCAGGTCTCATCAACATCGCGGTGGAAGTCTGAAATGACGGTTAGCATCTGTACTTGATATTGCAGTATTAAATAAGCCAAAATGATGGGAAACACGAAAGATAAAACAGCAAATAAGGATGAAAATTTTTTGTATATTCGCGATCAGCCATTTATTCTTATACGCCACCTAACCTTACAGTAGATATGCCATTTGTCATTATATGCTACATAACCTCAAGATGAATTGATATGTCCTAAGATTTATAAGATTTGAACCTCCCGCCGTACCTTTTGTAACATAAATTTCTGTAGCTATCAACCTTCTGAAGAAGTGCATATTTACGACTTGGAAATTATTTTGCTCTGTCTCCGGAGATTGACGTGCTAGATGTATCAGCTCTCTGGTAGCTTACTATGCTAAAAATAAAAAGTGCAGCAGGGATGTGCATCAAAACAACCCTGCTGACGGAGAGGGAGAGAGGGTCTCCGGAACTTTGGAGGCGAACTCAACCTTCGCATGGCTTAGTGCCCGACGAGACTTAATCGCCACAGACGGAATACTGCACATCAGGCTTTCAGTTAAGCTATGTCCTAAGCCAGGAAAATTACATTTAATTACTGCTTTATGTCTTACAAATCTGTACATGCACTCAATAACTTAATGTAGGCGTGGAAGTGCCTCACTCACTTCTGCTGGGAAGAACCAGAAGAAAAGATGGGAGTTGAATTGCTTGTTTACATTAAAGAAGCCAGAGTAACTTGGCACGTCACTTTTGAACCGTCTATAATTTACCGCTGCCAGACGCCTTGCTTTCTTAATCTTTCCGTCCGCAATATATGGAGTGAGGTTAAGCCTTGAGCGGATGTGACTGCCGTTACTCCTAGATGGAAGAGCAGATCCGAAGGCGAAAGTGTCGGCGAAGACGTAGATGACTGACAGAAAGACCAATGCAACAGCACACTTCATCTCTTGCGCCGGAGGCAGCGTCTGCTGTGAAATTGAAGATGCGTTGCAGCAATGGACCGACACACACTGCCACACGACGGTCTGCTTTTGCGTCATGAAGTTGTCTTGACTGACGCAGTTGCGAGAGTAGGGGTAATTGGCCGAATGCGGCCCTCCTTTCTCAGAAGAGGCTAACTCCATTATCAGTTCCTTGAGAGACGATAATAAATATATCCGGTTAAGTTTCAAGGTTTCTGTGACCTTACGCTATGTCGCTGGATGCGTAGATTCTAACGTTCCCAAGGATCGCAGTGCTTTCATCTTCGGCATCAGAATCCAGCCTTCTTGGAACATTTGACCCTGAAAATGATAGCATTATGATCCCCTGATACGTCTGTTGGTGTTAACATTTCGGCACAGCGTAACACCCCAGCAAACCTGATCTTCAGTAGCACCGCTCTGAGGACCTTAAATCTTGCAAGTATATCACAGTGCTTTTCAAAATTTTTTCTTGCGTACCACTGTCACAATACAGAATATGTACGCGACCACAAGGTACTGCAAATATTGGTGCCTGCTTTCAGGATGGTGGAACAAATACGCTATGTGAAGGCCAAATTTCATAGTTGCTACTTTTGCAATTTAACACAATTAGATGACAGAGGAAAGTCTGTGTTTTTATTCGAACAATGAAATAGTATTTCTATCTTGGTACAACATTTATAAATGTTTTTCTATACATTTGAACACCTCTAAAACAATTTTAATAATGCAATTAACGTTTCTAAATTTTAATTATTGAAGAAAGTATTCCTAAATTTCTTCGTATAACACCAGGCGACTGTCTGCGCACCACCATTTGAAAAGCACTGGTCTATCGGTTTGTTTGGGCATTTTAATTGATTACCGTTTCTTGACTGCTTTCCAATACGCTCCCAAATTTATTGAACTTCCGTAGTGATGTGCGTCAATGTAAGTTACGGGTTTGAACGGGTGTGTTCTAAGGAAGCATGTCTTATTGCGGCTAACGTCATTCAAAAGTCTGGTCTTGATAAGCCCAGTTCCTTAGCGCCGTGCTCATACGACAACATCTTTTACATTACTGAAAGACGTATAGTCTAAACACCTGGCGCTACTATTTACCTACTTGGTTTGCTGCGAAGGAAAATTTGTGGCTGTCTGACAATTATTGCCACTTGCAGGCAATGTTCTGTTACTGTTGAAACAAAATTGTTGGATAAGGGAAGCGCTTTCCACCGAGTAAAGCGGACGGGGTGTGGGTCGTGAGCTTGACAAATTACGTCCACCTAGTGCCGGGTTAAAGATGTGTGGAACTAAACCTCCAGTCGTCCGTGTGTCTTTGTGGCCTACACACGGACTGTACCTGACCTCCTTATGCAGCTTTACCCATTTGTTCGGCTGTTACCTCCGCCCCGTTAAGCTCAGATATTGTCATTCTGGGATCCACTGACTTTACTTTATTAAGTCTGTTGTCTAGTATAGAGGCAGTGGTCATTATAGTGACATTAAGTAACATAATGGAGGTTGAGGAGTCAGCATCCGAGTAGTCATGCAACTTAAAGTGGGACAATGTCCAACATCATATATACATCTATATATATAGTTATTTATATATATATCTGTGTATATAAATCAGAAGATTCTTTATAGTCAACTGAACGTATTTTTTATGTCGTCCTTACCTTGTTTCTATGGAAACTTGCGGTTCTACGCACTCAACCGGTTGTAGCGCCATATTAGGAAAGGTTTCAACTGAAGGCTAAATATATAATTTAAATTGCTGTTTTAAAGCAATACAGATCAGAGTTAGGAAGGAAAGGACAAAGTTACGGAAGTACTAGGGCAAAGAAAAGGTTATGGCGGGGAATAAAAGTACCACTAAATAAGCCCTTGTTTAATTTTAGCGGAGATTACCATTATCAATAGTGTACTGTGTGTGGTGTCTTAAGGCAATCAAAGAAACGTAATCTGTAGTGCTGGGAAAACCGTGAACTCTTTGACATTTCTTAATTAGGATGTAATTGTAATTTACACATTGGGTATTGTGATGCAGTCATAATATAATACACCGCTTGAAGTCAGAGACTTAATACAGTACCTGAAGGGCTCTTTTATTCACTGAATGTAATGCATGTATCTACGATGTCAGTGCCAAAATGCTTTAAAATGGCTACTGTGCTTTTGCATATAGTGTCTTTCCTCCCGGCCTTAATTTTTCAGCATGAATTACCTTAAAATAACAGCCAAAGCAATATTAGAAACAAAAGAACCGAATAATCTTAAGTCTGTAGAAAACGAAATCATTTAAAGAAAATGTACCAAAATGTGGGGTATGACTGGGCGGAATTTATTCATTATAAAAAATAAAAATTAAGACAGGATCTTACACTTGGTTGTTTAACTGTCACTGGCCGATAGAGGTTTAGAATTAGAGTTGTGACTATTAGTTGACAAATTCCTGAGTATAATGAATGCGAGGAGTGCGATTGTGAAACGGTTTATTAGCCTGATATTTATCTCTAAATATTCGCCAGTAATATTCACAGAAGGAAACTTTAGCGTATGAATGCTGCAATATTATCGTGCTTACTCACTTCCTTACTTAGCGAGCAGACGGATGTGGTGTGAAGGCTTTCAAGAAAATGTGACATTTTCCACTTAAGGACACGCGCCCTACATTGCTTTTATTTTACGTTTACTTCCTTGACGGCGGCAAATTATCTCTAGTGAAGCGAGTGATGAGGTCCAACGCCCAAACAGGTTGGTCCGTAGGCACCATGTGACCAGCGTTCCTAACCAACACTTCGGTGAAATTGCCGCCACTCTTCAGGTACCCTGCCAGGCGTCCATCCACGTACCAAGGCACTCGTTTAGAGTTTCGATATTCTTGCGCAGCCCCGAACTCCAGTGTGTTATAGAGACCAACAGACAGTGGGTAGGCAACCATGACATCCATCTGCCCGCTATAGTAAAGAACTCGATAATTCTCGATTATTTCCTCAAGCCACGGCCGAACTGTGTTCATGAAGTCGTCAACCATGTACTCGTAAACATCCGAACCGCTGGAAAATTCCTGGTCACCGACGTGTATTGCCAGACGCACTTCCGGTAGCTCCACAAAGTTGTAGAAGTCGCCTCCCACTTGTGGCTCCACTTCGTACAGTATGTTGTAAGGGTTCTGGTGGTGGGAATTCTCTATGTATGTGTCTAAATCTACATTCAGAAGCTGAAACACACAAGGAAGATGTGGTTGATTCCATCACTATAAAATACTGAGTAACAATTTTCTATTTCTTTTGGGCTCGGCCAAAGCGGCTAACGCAATCGATGAGACTGCGTAAAAAAGTGACCATATCAAAAACTTAATAATCCCTGATGTAAATGGAAAATAAATGTAGTCTTTAATTTTTCGTGTTGTCTTATTTAAAATAATTTTATGTGCCCAGCATTATGGTTGAATCCTTGGTCTTGCGATGAGAGAAAATACAGACTAAGAGCAGATATATTACCACAGTGCAAATTACAGTTACATACTATGCGGGTTGTAACATATATGTTCAAACACACAGAGGGTGCTGACTTTAGTCCCACACAGCAGCATTTCTGCAGATTTAAGCCTTGTGGGGCGTGCCAATATGTTTTGCGGCAAGTAGTTCCCGGCCGTTCGAAACAGGATGGAGTGTTGGGAATATTCACCCAAAGGCAGCATCACTTCCAGAACACTCAAATATATAGATGCACGTACATGGTTTCTGACAACTGGGTGGTGAAGAGACTGTGTTTTGTTTTGAAAGAAAAGAGGTGATAGAAACTTCGCAAAGTATCGTAAAGTCAGAGGAAATTCTGCAAAGAAACGCTTCACA
This sequence comes from Coptotermes formosanus, assembly GCA_013340265.1. Lineage (NCBI taxonomy): Eukaryota > Metazoa > Arthropoda > Insecta > Blattodea > Rhinotermitidae > Coptotermes > Coptotermes formosanus. Next base: position 4,414,578 of record BLKM01002316.1, read on the forward strand.
GTCCTACTTATTACCAAAGCATATGAGTTGTTCTTTGTGGAAACCAAGTGAATACAAATTCTTAATAGGGCATCTTCAGTTAGTGTTCAGAACACCAAGGAGTAGATGGTGAGTGTGCATTAATTTTAACCGAAGAGACATTTTTATGGACTTGTTTCATACAAAACAGGATCAAGAGATGTTCCGTTGCAGGCCGGAAGCACTGAAAGCAAACCAAAATGTTACTTATTGCTGACAGACATGTACCCCTGTTGTCTCTGAAGTGCCCTTTTTTGAAGACGATGTCGGGTTCTCAGACTGTATAGCGTCGAATGAAAGATAATGAACGAGTGACAAACTGGCATTGACGTGTAAGCTATAGTTGTGGTCTGTTCGACATATTATCCTCAGATATATCTGAAGAGATTTGGTAAAAGCACAGAAAATCAGATTCCCTGCCGATAATAGAAACGGTCATCTCTCTAATACAAGCTCAGTTCTTGCAGCAAGACCTACCACCCCCTTGACGCTGAAGAGAGAGAAATGTGGCATGGACGAACGGATGGCTGGAAGACTGTAATTCAAATTGCCATTGGTTGTGTTACCAGAAAAGCGTCGTAGAGGTTTCCTAGGCGGATTTCCATTTTACCAGCCTCTTCAACATTCTTCATATATTTGTATATGTTGGTATCCACCAGTCCCAACTGGTACACGAAATGGCTGTAGGCCAGGATGGTAATAGGATCTGTGAACCCGTTGCCAACAGCTATCCCTGCAATTTGATAGGATTCATGACACATCTTCATTCTTATTACGCTAAATAACTTGCATGCTATTGCCTCCAGCAAAATTAACGTACGTATCTGTATAGTTATACGTAACAATTCACTTTATCTGCAGTCTGCTTTCACAATGAGCCACATACGTTCTTACCTTTAAGGTTAACTTTCAGTTCAGCTGTTGGGTTGTTATGGTGTATTGTGTAAGCAAGCGCCGGCACGTACTTCCCTGTGGAAAAAAAGAAATTTTGTTTCTGTATTAATATGAATTCTGGTTTTGGTTCCCGCGGTTGTGTCGATAGACTTGTAAATTCGTACAGTTCGTGTTGCCCAAAAAAGCATGTAAGTACACCAGAATCTGACGTACTGAATTACATTCATGCTAGTCGCTGAATTACATAATCACTAACTGACGGACTACATAGGCGTGGGACAATTTTCCTTGTAAAGCTGATGGTTACTGATTTGCTTAAGGAATCTGTCGCTGTTTATGGAAAGCGAAAGTTCACCACCGCATTCACAGACACCAGTAGAATTAATGTGAACGTCATTACTGTATTGGGTATTTTGTATAGTCTTTGCAGTTTTCAAACAAATGTTTTGGAAAGTGAATATATCTGCTTCTCACATACACAGGGTCGCATTCGGTTAGGTCCGTCAGTACAGTCTACCCTCAGCCTGTGGGCACCGATGGACTTCGGACCGGGCATCTACTGAGCACCAGCATAGAGCTTTGCCGCTTTAATGGCTTTTAAAAATATTGCACAAACGGAAGGAACAGTAACACCAACAAGATGAGGCCATGCATAAATTTGAATATGTTACTGGAACATTAGAGTGTCTTAGTAATGTCACAATGCATAGAGCACCAGAGCAAAAAAGAATGCTTCAACAAGCAACATTCAACTACGAATTATTTTAATATTTTTGCACATAAACAAAACGACAAATGGGTTTCTTACAAATGAAATACGGGGGTCAGGAAGTAAGGTCCCATTCTTTATTTCGGTGAAAATTTTGCCCAGAGCGCTTTTTGATTCGGCCCTTTGATTCACTGCCTTCAGTCGTGTACTGCCAAATTCAGTAGCGCAGTTATATAATCAAAATGACAGGAACAACTTTGATTCATTTAAGTGTTTAACCTACCAGCATATGATTCCCCTGTTAGGAAGAACGGAACTGTCTGAAGTTCGGGAAACACTTTCAGGAACTGAACAATCGCGGAGTACAATTCTGCACCGACTTGCACTTGTTCCCTGGCGTATCCCTGTGTAGAATTCGTAAAACTAAATCCTGAAATCACAAATCATACTTTAAAGTTAGAAATAACTGGAGTATTGTAAGCTGACTTTTAACTACACGTTCATGGGTTAGAGGTAAGTGGGAACCAGAGTCAGAGTCTGGGGGCTGTTAGGAAGTGTAGTATGATATTTCATGTGAGGAACGTGTCTTATTCCTAAGCAAGAAAGAAGCGTTTGTGATATGATTTACATGTAGGGCTCTCAGTTATAAAACACAGGACAATTAAGGTTTCCTTATGTTTAACACTTTAAATCACAGTTACCACGTAATTTTGTACTACCATATTAATATTCGAAGATTCTGCATCTTTCCCATACACTGTACATGCATTTATGTGTTTCGTTTGATTCTCATGATAAACAGACATTATATCGCCAAATACGATGATTCTACTTGTTTTCTGTATGCGTTTTGTATTCCTTGTGAGTACGAACCGAATTTTCACGTATTATTTATAACTTCATGCTTCAAAGCGGCATGGCTGGCTTGAAATCTTCATGCATAAGGAATAATGTAATGCAACATGTTTTGGTGATTTAGCAACCGAAAAATGTTGCATTATAGTCATAAAAACTAAAGATTAAAGCGTTTTGTTGTGTTTGTCTCTAAAATTAGATAGAGTATTACACTTGCACAACGGAACGGGCAAACTGAAAATTTCATAAGGAAAGTCTAACAGGTTGCCGAGTGACATGCTTTATCATGATTAACCTTGGCTTTAATTAAACGCTGATTTGCTACCCAAATTCCAAGTTGCACTGCATGCCTGTCGCACAGCCCTCCCAATACTCACATCAAAATGTCCATCAGAACACAACCCTCCCAGCATTATTTAAATTTCACAATCGTGGAGCCCTTCAAACACAAAATTCAGCCCACGCGCCCAAATATTTTCCTCTGCTGCACCCTCAAGCCACTTCTCACTATGGTAACTTCTTCACTTCCCAACGTTCTACCTTGCCTCTAGCAAACCTCTACCAGAAGTAGAAGCGGGCACAGCGTGGAACCCTTCAGATTAGAAAATTTCCTCTTTCCCTTACAAAAATGTATTCCTTCTCAATACAACCTGATGCTTCTTAGTTTTCTTTTTCTTCATGCTTTATTGTGCTAAGAAGGGCGCTGTCGAAACGTTTGAAAAAGTGGAAATAAAGGTTTGCGCATTTTTTATTTGCGTCTTACATAAGGCTGATTAAACTTTGAACTCGACCATTTTAAGCCGGACTACCCGATCCCCCATTGTACAGGTTTTGTCTATCTCAAGGACAGTCTAAACGTGGTTTCAAGCATAAACTTCCCAGTTCCGCGCTGAGAGGTGAAATTCAGTCGTACAACCTGAGCCAGTCACTTGACTGACTGAGGTAGGCTTATCTTTGAGTGCGCATAACACAGTCACGGTCCTTAAGCATGTGGCCAGAAATATAGATAGACAGACAGACAGACAGACACACACACACACACACACACACACACACACACACATAATTTGTTGGTAAGAAATTTGTGTAAGTTCGTACCTGTCCCAACGGGATTATCTATGAAAATGATTGAATGATTCTTGTGCCATGAGTACGGGTTTTTGATGACCGACGTTTCGTTGACGTCCACAAAGAAGGGTCCGAGCTCGGTGAAAAGGCCGTACAGTGAGGTAGATCCCGGTCCTCCTTGTAGCCACACTAAGAGAGGAGCGGT
>BLKM01002322.1:0-24972 GCA_013340265.1 Coptotermes formosanus
GTCCCTTCCGGTTTCACTCGACTTGTTGGTCCCTTCCGGTTTCACTCATCCAGAAGCTTCTGCAGTGGTCTTCCCTGCTTCCCTCTGCCTTTTGCTGTGCAGTTTTTCATTATCATAGGTAATTATTAAGGGGCATTCTATTTACATGTTGTATACAGTTTCATTTGTAGTCCTGTATTTTGTCCAAAACTGGGGTTCTGTTTAATTCCTTTTGCAATCTCTGTATTTGTCTTATGATCTATCCAAGTGTGTGCTGCTGTTCTTCTCATATATTAAAGTTTTATAAAGGCGAGAGGTACTTCGTAGCGAAGCTATTGTGTACTTTTTAAGAATGACCCTGTATCATGGGGACAGTGAGGATAAAAAAAAACATGCAAAGTTTTGGCTTCTTCATATCAACTTGTTCTTTTTGATCCTAGGCTTAATTCATGTAGTGAGGTCAGTTTTTATGTTTATCTGCTCTTTGCAAGGTGAGGAAGTGACTAATGTCCATGCATGGAAACCCCTGAGGTTTATTTAAACTTATCGGTGACGATGCCATGTGTTGAGATTAACCAACAGCTGTCCTTTCAGATCAGTTTCGTAGTACCAAATTCGTGATGAAGTCATTAATACCTACGTCATCAGAACCCTCACACTCTTTTTAAAGTGGGTACCAGGATCTGCAGGGAAATCACTACAGTTCCTTTTTTTTTTTTTTAAATCAAAAGTTTATTTTATTTTCTTGGCATAGGATCACTGATTATGAATGGACACCTGCACAGTGCTCAGGTAACTTTTTCACATAAAGTACTTGTGGTCTGTTGTAAGACACCCACGTTCCAAGTAAACTCGTTGGTTTTGAAGGACTGGATATTGTACCGTTGCCAAGTCTGCGTGTAACAGCTGTTTCGACACAAATATAGGTTAAGCTATAGGTTTGTTCTTCAAATGTGTCATATGAATCATGTTCTGCCTCTGTTACGCGCATCAAGGTCACTCTAGTTTCGTTTACATCTCATTAATATTTACAGGATATAGCCTGCTGCCGATAATGTGGCAGCGTATTTCAAATAAATGCAGTTTACAGACGCAAATGATAGAAATTTACATTCTTTCCTTGAAATAATTATGTATTATATTTTATTTATTGTATTATATTAGCTGATCTCAGTGGCCGCGCGGTCTATGTCATGGCTCTGCGGCCGCTCGCTTACTGGGATTGCGGGTTCGAATCCCGCCGGAGGCATTGATGCCTGTCTCTTGTGAGTGTTGTGTGTTGTCAGGTAGAGGTCTCTGCGATGGGCTGATCACTCGTCCAGAGAAGTCCTACCGAGTGTGGTGTGTGTCTGAGTGTGATCGTGAAGCCTCGATAATGAGGAGGCCCTGGCCCACTAGGGGCTGTTGCGCCCCTGGGGGGGGGGGAACTTATATTATATTGGGCTCTGACTATACCAAGCTTTTTGACTTCGTTAATATTAGAAATATTAAGATGCTGACTGTGCTACGGTATGCAAGGCAATAGATTCAGAAACTTGCACAGTGATTTATAGTTTAGCGTTTTTTTTCACGTTGTCGTGTGACAGTGATATGTGTTAAAGAAATTTCTAAAGATTTTTTCTTATGACGTCATCTTCAGGGCTTCTCACAAAGCGTATCACTGAAACATTTTCCTATATACGTCTGCGCATTATTTTGTGATCTGTAGGATTTTTTCTATTTTTTTTTTTTTGTTATTTTTTCTTTCCTTCTTCAACAATTCTGTCGTACTTTTTTTGTTCACTTTCTCATAGCGTTATGTTTGGTAGGTTGGAAATTAATTGCCTACATCAGATTTTCATAAACTTAAAAAAAATCCTTCTCACCATAGGCCTAATTACGTGTTAGAAAAATTTGAAGTATCTTTCTAGGTTAGCGACAGTAAGACTGGTTGTCACAACACCTTTCCCTATACTGTCGTGCTAAAGAGTTGTATCGAAGTCATTTGGCCCAAAATTTTTGTATGGTTTGTACTTTTTTAAGGATACTTTTTGTCGTCGCATACCTCGCACGCTTTTTTTTTGTAACGACGTCTTCAGAAGGACGCAAAACACCACTCAGAATAACTTCATCTTCGTGATTGTGTAGTAGCAATTTCAGACGCATGCAGATGACACAATGCAGAAGTTATTTATGCGGAAAAATATGTAAGACGCAAAGTGCTGGCTTGAATGGTGTATCTCACGCCTAGTGCAGAACACTTCTCTGTGTCTGGCGCCGTTTTTGCTGCTGCTACTGCTGCTGCTTCTGTTGTTCTCCGAGGCATCGTTATCTTGATATTACCAAAACTTTTTTTTAACACCATTAAAATTTATTATTCGTCATCTTCCAGAATTAAGCAGGACCCCTATCTCCCGCCCCCCGGGCCCCCCCCCCCCCGGCCACTCGTCTTCTCGAACGTCATGTGAAAACTAAGTAGTTGGTCATCGTGGTAATTTTGAAACTTTTAGGGTTGATTCAGAGCTGTGATAAAGAAAATGGGCCCCCCTTCCTGTTGCCCTTAAGAAAGGATAACAATGGGTGAGAAAACAGTGGTTCACATTTTTGCTGAAGAATTCGTAGAAATTAACAGATGTTTTGTAGGTTGTACTGTCAGAATTCGGAAAGGGGAATCTCTTTTCATGTATTGCGTTTTACAGCTATTGTCCTGTCTCATTTTTGTGTTTCCTTTTTTCATTTTTTCCCCCCAAGAATTTTTGTCTTTTGAATTTTCCGTTGGTTTTCATTGATTGATGGATAGGTCGACATATGGCTGGTGTCTGTTTGGTGGCTGCACGTTTTACATTAGTTTTAACTTATTGTAGGGTGCCTCAGAGTATCTCAGGTTAAATCTAGCAAGTGGTGCTGAACGAACTATCTGTGTGTCTTTCTTACTTGTGTCTCTTAATTTCTTCCCTTCTTCTTTGCGTCTCTTTAAGTTCTTCCTTTCTTCTTTGCATAACTCTCCGTTCTCTTTTTAATGATGCATTTACCTTCTGATAATATTTTATTCAGTAGCACATATTTCTTCCAAGCCGACGACTTTGGAGACCCGGGCGTAGATGGGAGGATAATATTAAAATGGATCTTCAAGAAGTGGGATGTGAGCATGGACTGGGTTGAGCTGGCTCAGGATAGGGACAAGTGGCGGGCTCTTGTGAATGCGGTAATGAACCTCCGGGTTGCATAAAATGTGGGGAATTTCTTGACTAGCTGAGAAACTCTTAGATTCTCAAGAAGGCCTCTGCTCCACGAAGTTAGTTAGTCAGCCAGTCAGTCAGTCAGTCAGTCAGTTAGTTAGTTAGTTAGTTAGTTAGTTAGTTATTTTCCCAGTTTTTAAACCGAAATACTGCATGTATTTGTTTTGCCACCAAACTCCACGACAAATTCACGTAGTAAGGTAACCAATATAATATTTCGACAGTGTGGCTCGGTTACAGTGTACATGGAAACCGTATTTGTTAGCTCCTTTGTGGTTAAGAACACGTGATTTTGGGGGCATGCTTATTGCTACCCTCACCACTATAGTTTATATCCCTGTGTAGTGTTTCAGTGTATAATTGTATCAGATGCTTTATGTGAATCGCAACCTTGGGTGTTCTAGAACAGAGTGCTGAGAGAATATTTGACTCTAAGACAGAGTAAGAAATAGTAGGATGGAAAATGTTACATCTTGAAAACTCAAAATTTGTACTTCGTGCAATGTTATCAAGCTTTATACGGTGGAAGGACGCACAAATTTCCATGGATGTTAAATTAAAGTCTTTCAAAATAATGCTTGCTAAATTTCATAAAAGGGAATCACGTGGGAGAAACAGCAGTTAATGGGAAGGGAAAAAATTTTTTAATATGTAGAGTGATTTAAATTACTCAGGATAGACTTAAGTGAGGTTGTTCTGTAAATACGGCGAGGAAGTTTTTGAATTTTGTAAAAGCAGAAGACCTCTCGGTACCCAGCTGTAATAGAGTTTGAGATTTGTGTTCTGTTATGTTTGTGTTCATATTCACCGCATTAATCTCTTCTGTGTTGAAATTTATGGAAGGCAATAGAGATCATATACTTGCTGTCTGCGCTGTGGCCTTCACGGTGAGGACGCACTGGCACTGTTACGTAAGAACACACTCAGGTGTGAGAAGAAAAGTGAAATGTAGACAGGTATCATTTTTGAGAGTCTTTTTGGGAACATGACACGAGGCTGCAGTACAAGCGTCAGGATGCCTTAACCCTTTAAAGACGAAGCGTATCTGTTTTATACAAGGACTCAGTGCGTACCGCGCTGTAAACACTCTCCACTTCGGTTATAAGAACCAGTCTCTTAATGTTTTATAAGGCAAAAGTTGCTGTTTGTTCTGACATCCGTACAAAACACATAAACGCAATGTGGGCACCACGTAGAATTTTTAAATTTTAAACCAGGTGCTATATAAATTACCCGCTAAGCTTTAAAAGGTTAAGAAAAGAGGCGATCACTCGGCCGACCACGCGTAGACCGTAGAATAACACAAATTGTCAAATATGAACATGTCAAAATATGTGAGTGGTTATGGACTGGGCGTAACTGTCCCAGAATACCCGTTAGTATCGAACTTATGTGAATAAGGTAATGAATTTTGGTTTATAGATGAGCAACTACTCAAGTAGAATTGTGCTGCATAAAGATAGCCTGTTAGTCGTCCATTTAATTATTTAAGTAATTAGGAAAGTAAGTAATGAACACAGACAGTGGTTTTGTAGCATCAGGGCCGTGTCAAGTGGCGAAATTTTCAAATTAGCAGCGTCGAAATGTAGATGGTGTTCGATTTGCATGCACAAGGTACGCCCTCGCGCGCGCGCGCGCGCGTATGTGAATGAGTGAGTGGTTCCCTGTCAATGCGTTGTCATTGAGCAAAACCAGTGTCATTCGTAGCTGGTGGGCAGTAACAGTCCACGTAATTACACAGACGGTATCTCCTACGCAAAGATATGATGTGTTGTACTTCCGGCAGGCAACAGGTTTGGAAGACGCTAAACAAAATTCATTCTGAGATGCAGTGTGACAGAATATAAGTAACCATAATATTGTATTGTATTGTATTGTATTGCATAATATGTTATTGTATTATGTATTGTATTGTGTATTGTACTACCAACTTCGAACCTAGGCCGGATATTATACATCTCCTTCAAGTGTGTCGCTTTTGCCAGCATGTTGTAGCGGAATAGTGTACGTGTTCCATAGACTCATAATTTGTGCCCAGGAGTGACTGACAATGTGTTCCAGTCCATATCATACAGTAACATGTGGACTTGGCGGGAGTGGGGGTCACGCTGTTAGCCATTCCCACCCAGACCTCACGAGTCATAGAATGACCTGTATTTCATACTAAACCATAACTATTATGAATTATGTTTGCATAATTTATGACCATATAACCTTTGCATTTGATTTAACCTTTTAAAGCCTAGCGGTAACTTTACATACTATCCGGTTTAACATTAAAAAATTCTACGTGATGCCCACATTGCGTTTATGTGTTTTGTACGGATCTCAGAACAAACAGCAACTTTTGCCTTAGAAAGCCTTAAGAGACTGCTTTTTATAACCGAAGTGGAGAGTGTTTACAGCGCGGTACGCACTGAGTCCCTGCATAAAACAGATGCGTTCCGTCTTTAAAGGGTTAATATATTAAGTAATCCAAGTGTTAACAACATTACGAATTAACAAACGTTTGGGAGGTTGGTATTCCAGATTTGTGTTATGTTCGACGTTGTATTCCAGGCTGTAAGTTTGGCTACACTGAAAAGTTTGTTGCAGTAGTCTGAGCTCCTGTAGACAAATTCTGGTGCGTTATCTTATGACAGACCTGAACGTTGCACTCTATATGCTTCGCATTTAATCATAATCTCCCTGTATGATGTTAGCGGCTCACAGAATATTGTTACATAAATTGGGAATAAGAGAACGAATTGCGAAATAGATTAGGCACACTAGGTGGTTTGTGATTAAGCAGTTTGGAATCCGTCTGGTTGCTGGACTATCATAAAATTACGGCCGCCGGAATGCCGCTGACTGCGGGCTACAAGAGTGACTGAGACAGACGAAGAAATCATCATAATTTGACTTCTGATGATGACACTTTATATTTCTTCAATCTTCACATCTATGTCTTATGCCTCTTCTTGGGCAGGTCATATTTTTTTCTTTCCCAGAAAGATAGCTCTGGGCTGGAATGGACGGTCCTTTCGTCTGCCAGACAGTTGTCAGCCCTGTTTCCGTAAAACAGGGGGTAGTTACTCACTTTGCTGTCTGTAGGTTCTATAAACGTTCCTGTAGTAATTTACTGAGGCCGACACTTAGATGCAGTTGCTGCGCTTGTACTGTGTTTTGTTATCATTCGTGGTCAGATAAAATGCTTGCTTAACCTTTCAAAGCCGAGCGGTAACTTTACATACCACCAGGTTTAACATTAAAAAATTCTACGTGGTGCCCACATTGCGTTTATGTGTTTTGTACGGATCTCAGAACAAACAGCAACTTTTGCCTTATAAGACATTAAGAGACTGGTTTTTATAACCGAAGTGGAGAGTGTTTACAGCGCGGTACGCACTGAGTCGTTATATAAAACTGATATGTTTCGTCTTTAAAGGGTTAAAACAGTGAAAGATGTTAGTACCCCTGGTTAATATGCAGAATGATTAACAATATCTGAGAATATTTGAGCCTAACTTTGCTTTAAAAATTATTGCCAGATTCACCCTTAAGAATTAAATTATTTATTGTTGCCCTGTTTAACGACAATCTTCAATTGTGTAATTACGTAGCGTCGAATGGTACAACATAGTGAAAGATGAAGTAGAAAATATTTGGAAGGTAACGGTCGTCGCCTTTCCATAAAGTACGATCCCAGCTTTTGCCTTGGATCCGGGATTAGAACTCAGGATCTCTTGAGTAGGAAACAGCAGTGCTTGTTGCAAAAATAGTTTTGTATATGACCATGCTGTCTTTGTGTGTGTGTGTGTGTGTGTCGCCCCTCCGTTACAGTGTTGATACAAGTTGCCCGCTATTCACGATGCTTGTTATGAATGTTGTGCCATTTAAATTCACCACAGCCTTGCATACATAATTTTATGCAGCCAGTATTAACAGTATGCCGGACGCGTGAATTCGTGTTGTGGTGACACTAGGGCCACTTAGTTCAGGGTTATGACGTCACGTACTCGTATGTTGGTCGCGCTTAGAAAAATACGCAGAACGTATTAGTGAAAATTTCACTGGCTGCGGGTTTGATGGTGATCACTGATGAATCGCTGAAGACACGTGTATGACAAGACACGTGCTTGTTATGTGTAATGCTGTTTGAAAGTTACTAACCACTACGGTGACGGTGCAAAACTCTCAGTTTATGCAGTATATATTACGTTTAAACTAGGTGGTATGTGTTCTTAGCTAATAAGTTCACAAAAATGAAACAACAATAACAGCAACAACAACAACAACAGGCCTGTGGAAACAAATACAGAGGGTGTCCCTTTCATCTCTGTCCCTGACAACGGCAGCTGTCAAGGGGATTGTCCAAACGTTCCGGGCTTCCTATGCGTTAAAGCTCGGGGACATGTTAAAAGGGACTTTATTTATATGCAAGAATAAGGTGTGCTTGTTGTGATCTGCTCCGAGATCTCCGTGTCATGTGTTTGTTTAGACATAAACAGGAACTGTACTGGCCGATATCCTATTCTCTAAGGTGAAGTGCCTATCAGTTACTGCTACTGAAACTTCTAGCTTAACGGCTTTATGTCCCATTTGAGTCCGTCAAGTTGGTAGTAGGATTGACAGTCGAGGTGTGTGTGTGTGTGTGTGTGTGTGTGTGTGTGTGTGTGTGCATGTGCATGTGTCATAAATTACTTCCTGCCTCTGATGGGCCGCGGCCCAGATGTTAAAGGCTCTCTAACGTGCTGCAGGTTATTCCAGCGATGACATATCTTTTTGTGTGTGAGATGTTAATGAGCTCAATTTTGTCCTAAACGCAGGACCCTCTGTGTGGCGATGGCTTGAAAGGGACATAACTACGAATATCACAAAGGATAACTGACTCACTTTCTAACTAACGAAGTAACTAACTGACTGACTGACTGACTGACTGACTGACTGACTGCCTGACTGAATAACTAACTGACTGACTGACTGACTGACTGACTGACTGAATAACTAACTGACTGACTGACTGACTGACTGAATAACTAACTAACTAGATCTGCCATCTTCTGGGGTATTACGCGCATCGTGTGGTAATACTCTACCGACGTTTCGGGAAAACGTATTGGTCCAATCTTCAAGGGTCTGGGACCGATACAGTGTCCCGAAACGTCGGTAAAGGATTGCGATTCGACGCTGCGTAATATCCCAGAAGAGCGCAGATCTGATGAACATCGCAGCGGAAGCCTGAAATCGCAACTAACTAAAGAGTTAGCTAACTCCACGCAGCAGAGTGCTTTTGAGAAACTAATGGCTCCTCACGCAGTCAAGAATGAACGAAATTTTGTGAAACCGTAAAGTTCGTTTCCGCGTTCGCAAAAGCTCGCCACTTGTTTCTAACTTCGGCCAGATGAGTCTACCCCACGCCCTCCCATTTCATTTCTTTTAAGATACATTTTATATTATCCTCCCATCTACTCTTAGGTCTTTCAAATGATCTCTTTCCTTCAGGTCTACCGACCAAAGACCTGTAATGCATCTCTCCTCTCTCGCGCATACGTGTCACATGTCCCGCCCACCGTATCTTCTTTGGTGTGATCATCCCGTTAACATTTGACAGGACTGTAACTGCCATGCTTCTCACTGTGCAGTTTTCTCCTCCCGCCTGGGTCGGATCATCATCCTCTGTAGCCTGTTGCCGTACATTCCGTGTGGCCAGACTGGAACTGGGCGACGGTTTGTTGGCGTTAAGAGTCACTTGCAGCGTACCGATCAGATGCGAGAAGGGGACCGCCCGGCGCAGTCTGCTGCACCCCGTAACGTCGCTGTCGGCAGGCATGTGAGAGCATCAGATGACGTGGGCGGCTTCATAGAAATCTAGAATCTTTATTTCCTGTGAAGCGGTTGTCGTCTGCGTTAATGTATTCACATTTAATCGGCCTGAACATTTCTCAGGTAGTCCAAAGTTGAGATGGTGCGACGAGTTAGAGCAGGACGTCGCACGGGTTGGACGTAGAAATTGGAGATTTAATGCAGTCAAGAGAGGGGTGGCGGAAGTTAATTGAGGAGGTCAAGTCCCAGCCGGGGATGTGGCGCCATTGGAAGAAGAAGAAGCAGAAGCAGGAGGAGGAGGAGAAGAAGGAGAATAATAATAATAAGACGAAGAAGAAGCAGGAGGAGGAGGAGGAGGAGACGAAGAAGAAGGATAATAATAATAATAAGAAGAAGAAGAAGAAGAAGAAGACGGAGGAGGAGAAGGAGGAGAATAATAATAATAAGAAGAAGAAGCAGGAGGAGGAGGAGGAGACGAAGAAGAAGGATAATAATAATAATAAGAAGAAGAAGACGGAGGAGGAGAATAATAATAATAATAATAAGAAGAAGAAGAAGCAGGAGGAGGAAGAGAAGAAGAAGAAGGATGATGGTAATAATAATAGTAATAATAGTAATAATTTCTCCTGTTATGCCCGAGTTTCTACGCCCTGTAGTTTAAGAAAGTAATTTCATCGCTCATCCACCAGACAGTCTAATTAGAGGAATTTCATTTCTTCTGCAGAACAGCGGTGTATCACCTCAAAAGTTGTGCGTATTTACTACCCAGTGAATTAATTTTTTTATTTACTGTTTGTCATCGAGTTAGTTTCACAATAAATACAAGTTAAGTAGCTTTTATATTCTGCTGTTAGGCCGCAGGCCAGAGATTTTAAGGCAAATAAACTAAACCACGTTTATGCATTTTGCAAAATTGGAGAGAATCCAACAAATCCATATAAAAACTCTGTATTTTTTTTACACGTTTGTAACTTGGTACATTAAAGCTCTTGGTGGCCATGTACACCGTTTGTTTAGTAGGATGTATTGGAACGATTCCATCAAAAGTGAGGTCAAATGCATATTAGTAGCCAGTCACTGCTTCATGTCTTGGGCCTTGGGCGCTTATCCTGTTTACTTTGAAAGGATTCAAAAGCCGAAGTGTGAGACGTGTTTTGTCGCAAATCGAACGCGCCTTTCGCTGTCACCTTGTGTCTCGATGTGCAATGGCATTGAAACCTGATTATAATGAAACGTAAAACGTAGATTTTGGGATCTGTTGGCTGTGAATGTGAAAGTTACGGCTGTGTGACACGTGACGCCGTACTTTTTGGTAGATATGTCATGTACTCTTAAATAAGAAAATGGTAAAATTCATGCTAAGTATATTTTCTCCATTAATGCTAAGCAATACAAATTTTAAATTGTCTTTTTGTTTTTAATATTTACTTGATTCTGTAGGTGGGAATATGGTATTAAAATTGAATTTAAAGAAGCAGAAGGGGGTGGCGTCGTCTGGATTCGTCTCCCTTAGGGTGGAGATTTATTGAAAACGACAATAAACTTCCGGGTTTGTTAAATGCGGAGAATTTCTTGACTAGCTCAGAAACTAGCAGCTTTTCATGAAGTATTTTGATTTGTGGAATTAGTTGGTTATCTGCTCTTTTACTTGATGCTTGTTTTGCATCCTTCTTCTGTTTCTTCTGTTTCTTCTAACAGCAGTGCAGCAAAGTACTCTAAACTCCTCCTTTCGACTGACCCAGCCTTTCCCAGTTGCGGTAGGAATGCTTATTTTTTATAAACTTCGTAAATGTTATGAACAGACAGCAGTATATGTATTAAAACTGTTTTTTATTAATTATGGGCCATTTTAAATTATTTTTCACCCGTAGTTTTCAATCAGGCCGATCCCAGTGGCCGCGCGGTCTAAGGCGTAGGTCTGCGGCCAAGCGCTTGCTGGGATCGTTGCTTCGAATCCCATCGGGGGCATGGATATCTCTCTCTTGTGAGTGTTGTGTGTTGTCAGGTAGAGGTCTCTGCGACTGGCCGATCCCTTGTCCAGAGGAGTCCTACCGACTGTGGTGTGTATGTGATCAAATGAAAACCCAAAAACCCTCGACACCTGCTGTGAACAAGTAGGTAGAAGAGGGAAAGACTAAGAAAGAAAGAAAGAAAGAAAGAAAGAAAGAAAGAAAGAAAGAAAAAAGAAAGGAAGAAAGAAAGAAAGACTTCAATCAGATATGTTTCCCTCAATAAAACATGCAGAGCGGCTGGCCCTAGTTCTAGATCAGGGGTGTCCAACCTTTTACGAAAAAAAGGACCACACTCCTTATTGTGGTCTAGTTCGTGGATTGCACTTGGAAAAATAACAATACGTGGTCTTCCTGACTGTCTGAATTAGTGAGTGATTTTTATAGTGTGTTCACAATATACGAAGTGGCCGCGGGCCACATACTACAACTCGGTGGGCTGCGGGTTGCAGACCCATGGTGGAGATGCAGGTGGTTACACAGTGTTATCGACGGTTTGAAGTGTGCATTGGTTGTTAAATCTTGGTTGTGTTTAGAGGATGATCGAATCTGTTGACGTGAGAGGTACGATGAGGAAGGGGTTGTGGCCTGTTTTACATTACTGCCTCAGCATTCCATTGGACGGACTGACGAGAATCCTGTCAGGATAATCGGTGACCCACCCGAAATGCAAAGCGGGCACCTCCCTAGCAGGCATGTAACTCAGACGCCTGAACGTTGCATCTGACTTGTCCTTGGAGGTTAGTCATCAATTACTTACGTGTACGGATCTGTAAGCAGGTGATGACGGACAGTCTAGGTCTTCCGTAGCTGATGCACGGGAGTCCGGAGTCGGAATAACCGAATCCTGTCGCAGATTCGAACAACGGGGCTACCGACTAAAACTTATAAATATGCCAATTTTTTCAATGATGAAAAATTACACATAATTTTGTAGAAGAACCTGTTGGTTAATAGGAATTTTTTAAATCAACACGTAAGTGGGAAGATAATATTAAAATGGTGTCTGTGTAGAAATAATCTATTGAAATCGTAACTGGCATAGGACAGGGTCCTGTGGTAAACATTTGTGATAAACAAGATAAATTTTATCGCAAGAAGTTGTAACAATGATGGAAGGCAAATTCATACCTGCAATGTTATTAGGAAACACGCCATTTTGAAAAGAGATTCTACAAGACGTTCTTGTCCATGGCTTTATTTTTACGTTTGTATTTGTCTTTATTATTTTTCTTTTCCCATTATTCGCAGTCTCTTAGTGCACGATACGGTTTTGCGGAAGCAGAACGGTAAATCGTCCCAGTCTGTCATACCAAGTTACCGTGGTTTATAACCTTTCTCCTTGTTTCTTAGATGTAAAGGTAACGCTGTCCCTGTGCACGGCACGATGGCGTATGCGGGGAGTATCCTTATAGCTCCACTCATTTTTAATCTCGGCGTTAATGGGATGTGAGCTGAAGGCCCGGCTAATTTGCATGCATAATAGCGATGGTATCCTTTGGGTAGGGGGCTGGGTCGGCCCCAGAGCCCGTTTGGGCTTTTTTGGAAAACAGAAGAATCTCGTGCTTCTCAATGGAATCGCAACTTTTTTGGTTGTTACTGTGTAGAACCAGAAATGAGGTCGACGTTTCGTCTGCTTTTTTCCTTTCTGCATTTTTAACCGTTTAAAGCCTAGCGGTAACTTTACGTACCGCCAGGTTTAACATTGAAAAATTCTACGTGGTGCCCACATTGCGTTTATGTGTTTTGTACGGATCTCAAAACAAACAGCAACTTTTCCCTTATAAAACATTAAGAGACTGGTTTTTATAACCGAAATGGAGAGTGTTTACAGCGCGGTACGCACTGAGTCCTTATATAAAACAGATACGCTTTGTCTTTAAAGGGTTAATGCTGTTTCTAGTATTTGCCATACGCTGTAGCACATGTCATATCCCCCATGTTATGTAGATATATTTTTGCCGTGAGCAGTGTATCGGGTTTACTTGTTTGACAGTTTCGCACCAAGTGGTTGCGTACGCCTCTCTACCTATAACGTAGTGATTTACTTCACGATGGTGGACGGTATCGACTGTACTAAGAAAATATGTTGGTTTCTTTTATTTTTGCTTTTCTTTTTTTCTTATTTTCTTTTCAGTGCATGTTCCTTGACTGCGTTTCTTTTCCCAAGATGCCAATTTCTGTAATGACGGCTGTAAGACGTGGTCAGAGCTCTGCTGTGGTTTCACCGTTGGCCGAGGGAGATGAAGGCTGTTTCGTATGGCAATGACATAAGTATGATAGAGAAGGAATGGTTCGTTTTTGGTTTAGAAGGCAAGAATAGAAAGAAGGAAGATGATGATGATGACGATGACGATGATGATGAAGAGAAAAAAGTATAACTCGAAAGAGATGGAAGGGAAATTACTAAGACGCAGGATGGCCTGGTTAATAGTGGGTTACGCCAAGTTGTGGGCCCATTCGTTCCTCTGTTCTGTACATGGTGGTATTTTCCTCCTGACGGCACCACAGAACGGCGTGCAGGCAGGCAGTCCACCGGTCCGAGACGACCAAATTGTCTGTGGGAATAATGCGTCAAACTTTTGTCGGTTTACGTACGAACGTTCGTGCATTTACATTACTATTGCTTATTAAAAGACTCTTTCGACAGATTTTACTATTCACACATTTATAAATTGGCTCTGTCCATGCATTGAAGGCATACAGGGGGAGTAGGAGTATAGCTCCACTCATTCTAATCCTCGGCGTTAGGTGGAGGGAAGTATTTTAACTCCATGCCTCGCCAGCTTCACCCCCCCGGTAAATAAACCCTGTACCCACTGAATAGGAGGCTGGGTGGGTGGCAGTGACGGTCGGGACGTTTCGGAGAAGACGATCTCTTGCTACTGCCAGGAATCGAACCAACTTTTGTCTGGCCCGTAGCCTAGACTCTATACGTAGACACTTAGGGAGTTGCTGTATGTAACCCTTTAAAGACAAAGCGTATCTGCTTTATATAAGGACTCAGTGCGTACCGCGCTGTAAACACTCTCCACCTGGGTTATACAAAACCAACTTCTTAATGTTTTATAAGACAAAAGTTGCTGTCTGTTCTGAGATCCGTACAAAACACATAAACGCAATGTGGGCACCACGTAGAATTTTTTAATGTTAAACCTGGTCGTATGTAAAGTTACCGCTAGGCTTTAAAAGGTTGATGGCCTTGTCAAATGCTAAAGTTATGCAGTGTTGGTGGTATAGAAATGAAAGGTGGGACACTGCAATGGTCTCACATCCAAGGGTAGATTTTCCATTGTCCATTATTCACAGACAGTACGACCCTTGAAGGGTCACCACGTTTTTACGAAAAGTCGGGAATCAACCACTCACTGAGGGGACACCACATCACAGAAAAACGTAGATACTAATTTCACCTCTGCGAAAGGATGAAAACTCGAATAGGTGTGCTCGTTTTTTGTTAGGCCGCTAAGTACCGCCATGTGCATATTTTTCATACCTTAAGACAGTGGTGAAGTTTCACTGGAGCGTACAGAAAGTCTGTGATGATGGCCGCGGGGATCACATTCCCAGTCTTGTTTATATCGGTCATAAAAGTGCTATAAAACCTTGTGCAGGTGGGAATACTCGAAAGAGCGAGAGCTTTATAGAAACTTCCCCAAACATGCCCTTCTAATCCTCGAGGCTATATTTGCTGTATAGGGAGCGGATGACATCAGTCAACAATTCTGGTCTCTACCGCCTTTAACCCTTTAAAGTCCAGTGGTTACTTTCACTAACACAAGTTTAACATTAAAAAAATTCCACCTTCCATACACCTCCCCACACATAGTGTGTTCATGTGTTTTGTATGCATCTGAGAACAAACAGCGATTATTTCCCTATACAGCATTAACTGATTGGTTTTTATAACCGAGACAGAGTGTCTACTGCGCGGTACGGGATAAATCTTTAAATATAATTCGGGTTGACATTCGTCTTTAAAGTGTTAATGACAGTTGCTTGCGATTTGAGCCACAAAGAACATTACAGAACAGTGGAAATATACACTCCAGAGTGGAGTACCTGATTGCGTCTTACAGACGCGTTTTTGACGATTTTAGCTTCATTAAGTGTGATATTTATTTGTTATTATTACAAACCTTATAGCTAAAAAAATTAAAATTGATTTTTTACGTCAAAATACGTGTAATATCACTGACTTAAATCGTACACGATCTATTGAAGTTTCTTACTATGTTACTGTTAGTTACTGTAACCTGCAGCCGTACTGTGAACCAGCAATGAGGGAACTGCCTGCCATAAACCATGAATGTTTATGTTGTTTACCAAGCCGCGTACAAATGGTAATACCTGTACCTCAAACTGCAGCTGACTGCAACAATTTCATTCATTTGTGTGCCGTGTTACGAGATCGCCTGTACTTCGTCCATATCGGTGGAGGTCGCCTGATTTATCCCACAGACTACTGAAACCTTTAGGCAGTGTTTAAATGAGTCTGTAATGACCAGACTACCTGGTGTATGAAAAGTGTTTAAACAGAGTCCGTGAGACCGGTGGACCTAAACAACAGGTGGTGAGGCGTACTGGAAGCATGAAGGTTAGGCGCCTTGTGTGTTAGATGTCAAAGCTACGTGGAGTTACTAGCTTCTGGCTCCGGCATCTTTACCTCAATGAAATTAGCCATAGATGTTCATTGAAGAGGAGGCTGGTTCCTATCCCCAACGAATCCTCTGCGTGCATAGGGTGGTGACATTAGTGGCTGATGTGTAATTGATTTGTGTACTGCGTTGTTTAACATTCAACAATTCTACGTTCTGCCCACACAGTGTATTTATGTGTTTTGTGTGGATCTCAGAACAAACGGCGATTATTTCCCTATACAGCATTAACTGACTGGTTATTATAACCGAGACGGAGAGTGTTTACTGCGCGGTACAGACTGGAGCCCTTTAAAGCCCAGCAGTTACTATATGTACCGCCAGGTTTAACATTCACAAATTCTACGTTCTGCCCACACAGGTGTATTTATGTGTTTTGTGTGGATCTCAGAACAAACAGCGATTATTTCCCTATACAGCATTAACTGGTTTTTATAACCGAGACGGAGTGTGTTTACTGCGCGGTACGAACTGAGTCTTTATATATAAATCAAGTTAATTTTTGTCTTTGATAAGTTAAAAGAATATCCCTGTTCTTAACACAGCTGTAACGGAGATAGTCGGGAAAAAAATATTTTAGTGAATGTAATTTGGATTATATTGCGCCCTTCCGGACAGGTCTCATCTACATCGCGGCGGAAGCCTGAAATCACAGATAATTTGGACTGTTTTCCTAAGTGTTCAAATATTTGAGTTATGTTTCATGAATTTTAAGTAAATAGTGGATTTTTTAACTTCTTCTGTGTGTCTTTTTGTGTGTGTGTCTGCCAAAAAAGTCTTGTTTTGTATATTCAACACATAACACGGAAGGATGCAAATTTTTTTAGCCTTAATTACGTGTCCCAGAAGGACACTAAGGATCATGGTAACATGACTGTGCAGCCGATAGACGCCCCCTCCACCTCTCCAATAGACCCAGCTTTGCAACCGCTTGCGGTAGTGTTATGAGGCACCGCGTGATATCCGTGTCATTGGATCAGGTCCATAGACTTAGTTCATATAATTGCTAACATTAGCTTTCTGTAAAGGTCTGCTGCAGCAGTTGAGTCATCGCACTGGATTGTCCATTGTCTGATGTGTCTGGAGTCAGCGATAAGCTGCTCCCGGAACGCCGCTGAAGAGAAAGTGACACACCTGATTCACATTCCTCAGGTCACGAGATCAAATACTAGCTGCGTGTCGTTTAGTTCCTCGATGAAAGTGACAACTCTTAGGCTGTCCCTTTTATCGCGTCCCCGAGCACAGCAGCTTTATCGCATACTATGTCGGCACATCGCGTTACAGCTGTCGTACTCGGAGATACGATAAAAGGAACACTATACCTAAAATCAGACCAATGCTGCTCCATTCTGCGTCCTTTCCAATTCATTATATGCTAATCCAAGGGTGCACAATTTTTTTTTTTTAAATCTAGGAGCCCCCAAAAACTTCTGAGGCACTAGAAGGATGACATGAAGCGTGTTCCAGACTGAGGACCCACAAACGTTAGTCGCGACGGTAAGAAAGTTAATAGCCACGGCGATCTGGCGTCTGAGATTTGTGCACCCCCTGATCTAATCATCCTATTATTCGACGCTGATGTATGACCGAAGCTGTAGAAAATGCCGTTAAATGAACACGTATTAAATTAATATTAGATTGCACTAATCTTCAGGCGAATGGTTCTCATTTGTCTTGGAAGTATCTGTGAAGCATATCTAACCCTTTAAAGACGAAGCGTATCTGTTTTATATAAGGACTCAGTGCGTACCGCGCTGTAAACACTCTCCACTTCGGTTATAAAAACCAATCTCTTAATGCTTTATAAGGGAAAAGTTGCTGTTTGTTCTGAAATCCGTACAAAACACATAAACGCAATGTGGGCAGCACGTAGAATGTTTTAATGTTAAACCTGGTGGTACGTAAAGTTACCGCTAGGCTTTAAACGGTTAATATTTTAAGATTACGGCTGACGTGTGGGATCGAACTGGAACTTTTGTACGTTATGCTAAGGACTTTAACCACGAATCTGGACGTGAGTATATCAACTCTTGAGATATGTTATTTATTTATTTATTTATTTATTTATTTATTTATTGATGCTCCTAATAACTCGGACATTAAAGAGCTTAAGAACAAGATAATGGATTGAAAGTATGCACAAGGAAGTGGTCGTGGCCTGTTCTAAACTAATGTACCGGAATTTTCATGGAAAGACTATGGATTACCACAAGTCTCAATGAAATAGGGATTATATTTAGCGTACAGGAACTAGATCCGGCAAATCAGTTTTATTTTAGACCTGAGAATCTGTAAGTGTACTTGTGCGAGGCGAAGAGAGAATAAGAAATCAACCTACTTGCATTCCTAACTTCGACATTACCTGCAGCAAATACCATAACGAACAGCCTAACATTTCAGTTCTTTTAACTGTCCAGTGCGTACTTCGGTGCTCTATTTCTTCACATGTTGCCAGCCTGGGTGCACTGTAGGTTCATGAAATAATTTAAAGTTACTCTAAATATACAACCCCTCCATCCTGGACAGTGGTTGGATTTTAAATCCCAGCGTCATGGAACGTTAAATAACGAAATGTTGTTTTGTCAGCCATCGCTGCTCTCACATTAACACACAACTGCAGCTCCATAAATGTGATCATCAGTAATTGTAACGCGTATTGACATCTTGTTAAACATGCTTGTGTTGCTGTCAGGCACTGTTTTCTCCTTTTGTCATCTGCACGCATGCGCGACAGTGCTGCTGCCGGAGCAGACGCGGCAGCCAGTCAGGGCTGAAGACAAGAGGAATTCAAATGGAAGTGCCGTAGGTGCTGGAATGGAATGGAAGCCGATTGACTTGAAGTAAGCGACAAACCGGGCGGAATGTGGACAATGGTGGCTGGGTCGAAGCGTGAGGACGATACGGTTCTCAAGGAACGCATAGGTGTAATGTTTGCATAAAATCGAAAGGGAGGCTTAAAAACATTAATCAATTGCAGTAGCCCGGGGATACAACACAATAGATACCCTGGAGTTTGTCCATCTTTTTAAACATTTATATTTGTTAGTTTTATTTGTGTAATTATACTGTCACAAGGGTCCCTGATGGTGATCCCAGGAGGGGATCTAAACGTGTTGGACTAGCCTAGAGTGACTGTAATTTATAATATTTAGAATGGAATAATAAGAGGGTATTTTCTTGGTTGAGTGTTTTGTGTTTAAACTTGGGATGTGTTAGCAGGAATTAAAAAAAAACGAAAATTAAGCCTTGTGATTTAAAGCCGTGGAACATGTGTATTTATTTGTATGTATACAAATGCAGCTGCAAACAGTTATATTGACAGCGATAAGTGTAACTTGGCCAGTAACGTGGGGGGGGGGGGGGCCCAAAAACTGACCATGGGTATTAGGAACTTTATTTTACAGAGGAGTCAGATTTGGAACGGGGGAAAATTGGTCCCATAAAAAGCAAGATTTTAATTTTATTTTTTCTGTCTAGTTTTTATTTGCCATTATTCAATTAAGTAAACAATAAACTATTTTTAGGTTGAAAAAAATATTTGGTGGGCTGGCATTTGCCCCCTTCCCCCCCTCCGCCCGAGGGGACGCCGGGGGTGGGGGGGGGGGGGGGTTGAGGGGGGGTTTTGAGCAAAAAACAAATATTTTGGGGCCCCGGGACCCCCCCCCCCCCCCATGAAAAATTCTGGGTGCGCACCTGATCTTGGAGGATCTATGTTAGACTGATAGAGACCGGAGGTCTGTCAGGAAGATAGGGACTTCGACCTGCGATACAACAGGACTATATGGCGTTGGGGTCACCCCGTGGTGTCCGTTTTATTTATATTTCCCCCCCCCCCATGGTGCAGCAGCCCCCAGTGGGCCAGACCCTCCTCATTGTCGAAGCTTCACGATCACACTCAGACACACCACACTCGGTAGGACTCCTCTGGACGAGTGATCAGCCCGACGCAGAGACCTCTACCTGACAACACACAACACTCACAGGAGACAGACATCCATGCTTCCGGCGGGATTCGAACCCGCAGTCCCAGCGAGCAGCCACAGACTTATGCCTTAGACCGCTAGGATCGGCTGTCCCTTTTATATGGGCTCGAATTCTCCACATCTCGTTCGCCATTATAGCGAAGACAATATTAAAGTCGCTATTCGCAATCAAATCCACTTTTCAAATGCGTCAGAAGCCAAAGACATCAGCTCGCGGCAAGTGAATTGTCTTTAACAATTCATGGCGTTATATCCAAATCTTCAGCCCATGATGAATTGCAGGTTATGTATAGAACACCAAATATTGTAAGAACAATAAAAGTAAGAAGACTAGAATGGGCTGGTCATCTAGTAAGAATGTCTGATGGTAGGACCGTAAAGAAAGTATTTCTGGGGAAACCGGATGGAAGAAGAAAAGCAGGAAGACCAAAATTAAGGTGATCAGACTGTATTGAGAATGATCTGATATTGTTGAATGTCAAGAGATGGGGGAAAAAGCAGCAGACATCTGTATGGGCTATCGTTCTGAAGTAGGCACTGGTTAAAATATAAGAAGCCTAGCGGTAACTTTACATTCGACTAGGTTTAAAATTAAAAAATTGTACGTGGTGCCCACATTTCGTTTATATGTTTTGTACGGATCTCAGAACAAACAGCAACTTTTGCCTTATAAAACATTTAGAGACTGGTTTTTATAACCCAAGTGGAGAGTGTTTACAGCAAGGTACGCACTGAGTCCTTATATAAAACAGATACGCTTCGTCTTTAAAGGGTTAAAGCATAAGGACCTCATGCCAGTCAAAAAGAAGCAGTCCAAATCTTCATCCTTATCGCTGGGCGAACTTCTGATCTCGGAACTGTCGTTGGGCAAAGAAGTGTGCGTGCTGTGAAGAATGGTGCAGCGTGACCCCACCATGGCCACGCCGGACTCACGTAACAGCTGCAACAAGAGTCATTATCACAGATCACCGCAGTGATTCACTTCGAGACAGCAAGGGCTATATGCACCCACGCAACGCATTTACACTGCTTTCTTTTTATTTCAGTATCTGGGCTATATCAGACCGGCTATGGGGCCCACCCAGGTTTCTCTTCAGTGGGTAATGGGGACATTTGTTCTGGGCGTAAAGCGGCCGGAGTGTGAAGCTAACCACTTTAATCTAGTGCTGAGGTTTAAGAATGAGTAGACGAATACTTCCACTTCCATATATGCCTTCATCGCGTGGAGAGGCCTACCTTTACCTTTACATGGCGTGTACATGTACAGAACACTAGATCGCACTGTGTTGAGGTCTCGCTTTGGAAGAGGCTGTGGACCTGTCGTTAGACAGACTGCGCACTGAGTGAATACAGGATTTTCTTTATAACACGCAGCGTAAGTTCGGTTTAAACCATGGATTAGTCTAGGATAGTCCGCGTCTGCCAAGCGTGTTCCGCAGCGTCATAATTTGAAAACCCCGTATTAGGGAGACTTGTGACGGAAGAAATTGGACGTAACCTCCCTTAAATTGTTAAACTGCACGGGCCAAGTTCTCATGAAACTGACAGTCAACAGTTGAGCTAACCTGGTCAAGAAATTACTTCAAATTTTTTGGATTCCTGTAATGAACAATGTTCTATAGTTTGCCACTGCATCCTATTTTGAGGCAGACATGTCCTGTTTACACCCTCCTAGCCAGTTCCCTTAAGCTTTCTTTTAACGTTTGTCGTTCACATTTTCCTATTTCTCCCAATTTCCAAATAACATTCTGTAATTTTTTTTCTCTTTTCTCCCATTCGTACTCAGCTTTCCGCTTGTCTTGTTTTCCTTAGTTTTATCCAAAGTCCTTATGACAATCCTTATGACAATCCGTAGATGCCTATATCAGAATTTATTGACATGTGTCTGTTGTTAGAACGGCGTTACAGTTAACACAGCTTTTATTAATGCGATCGCTACTTACGGGCTGCGTGTTTCTGTACAGTTGTTTAAGCCGTCGGGAGAACCAGAGTCTTCGGGAAGCCGTTATTTGAACTTGGCCTTTGTCCAAGTCGGAAAATGTGTTCTGATGCAGCTACAAATAGGCCCCATTTGGATAACCCAATATCATAACTGAATATCACATGTTAATCTTCTGTTATACATTTTTTCCCCTTCATGCTTCTTTTTGTTAGAAGTTAATCCTTTTAAGTACACCACAAGATTAGCTAGAGTGAGGTGTTTTCCCTCAACTAATGTCATTCGTACTTGTAGAGTACGTTTCGAGGAAGTATCCTCACCTGGGTGCCACACTTAGTTATACTTTTAGAATATATAATAGGGCCTAACATATCCAACGTATATTGTTCCACCAATTCGTACACTAAGAAATAATACAATAAATTTTAAACAGTTCCCAACGTGCTTCGATGTATATTACATCATCCTTAGGGAAATTATCTTACAAGTTTGTCACTGCCAGACAGGCAAAAGTTACTATAACTATAAGAACACAAAAGTTACTATAACTATAAGAACACAAAAGTTACTATAACTGTAAGAACACAAAAGTTGCTATAACTATAAGAACACAAAAGTTACTATAACTATAAGAACACAAAAGAAAAACTTCTGAAAGCAGGCTCAGCTGTTTGGTTCAATAAAATTTCTGTAACTCAACATCTAACACCCAAATACATAAATATACAGATAAAAGGTTTAAAATTTATTGTATTATTTCTTAGTGTACGAGTTGATGGAAAAATATATGTTGGATTTATACGTACACGGTATGGAAAATTACTTATAATACGGCCTGTTAACTCAAATCCCAGTGTATACTGGTGCAGTGTATGCACATGTTTAAACCTCCCCATAACCTTCGACACGTACAAAGTCCAGCCGATAAGATCTAGGCTATGTACTTTCCTGAACGTGTGCAGAGTCACTAATTTGCACTGATGTTTTAAACGACAGAGGTGAAGGATGATGCACTCCGTTTGCACTTTCCATTTGCCCGTTCACAGTTACTTAACATATAGTAATGTAATTCGTAGGGGTAAAGTGTGGGTTTAGTTGAGGAGAAGATTAAAGGGGGCAGAGAGTGGATACCTAAGGCTGCGACAGTGTTATATATGGTCCCAGGTCCCTGGCTTGTACGCTGGTGACAGTATTTATAGCAGGCAAGTTTTGCAGTGTATTGGATCTTTCTGTGAAAGCAGTCTGAAACCTTGCGTGGTCCTCCTTGTGACTCTTATAAATACGTAAAAGTTGCCTTTATCAATGCCATAGTAAGCAAGCCTACGTGTATAATAATAAAATCTGTGTATGGGTCCGTATGAAATGGTAGAAAAGTAACAAGGACTGCGTCTATAAATCTTACTTTGCATGTTGATGCTGGTGATTAGAGATTTTTACTGTCGTTACCAAAAGCGTAATTACTTTGTCAGTGAACGTAGGAACTGCTGCTGTAGGTTTGTGACACTTCGCTCTGTCAGACCTGTGCAGATTTCTCTGCTTAAAACGATTGTGTCAAAGTTCATGAGTAAACAAGTTTTGCAATGTTTTGCCGTGAAAGCAAAGGAAGAACTGAACTTAATTTTATGTTGCTACATCACTGGCGATGTTGCCTAAATGGTGACTTGAAACTTCTCTAGATCCACATTATCAGAAATATATATATTTTTAAATTGCGGTATTTCGAAACGATACAGGCGTGGACATTACACGACTCCAGTAACATCTTTCCGATCTTCAATATATTTTGCTTCTGCCTTTCTCTTTTACTTCACTTTATCTTCCCTTACTTATTATTCTCCACATTTTTTAGGGCGATTTTTCTCCTAAAAGAGAAGAAGCAGGATTCTGAACTAGCATGCTGTGTGTGTTTATGTCTTTGTGTCTTTCATTGAAATTTCGTAATTAATTCATAGATTTTCACTAACTTTGGCATGATTTTTGTATCACTGGAGACCACGTAAATTCCGTAATTTCTAATTTCCTGCAGTCAGTAATAACAAAAACACGGTGGATGTGCGTACTTACGTGTCGGAAGCGATACTAGCGCCACATAACTTAAGCGTGATTTGGTGGTGTTCAATAATAGATGTTGGAAGGTTAGGCACCTTTTGTTAACGTAATATTTCTGTAGAGTGTACGATGGCAAAGCGTATTATGTGCAAAATTTCTCTAGCCTTCAGTTTGTTGGCTATAGCAAGTACACAACTTAGGTTCGCTTGTGAAATTATCTACAGAGATAGATCGTGTAAACATGCCTATGTTTTGACTGTGAAATGTTGTGTGTAAATCAACTGTTTATAAATATAGCGATGATGCGAATCTTTGAGGTTGTGTCTGAGAAATTTAACGTGTATAAAATGTGTATTCATGTAATAGGTACTTTATATGAATTAAGTAGAATAATATAAGTAATGCTTTAATAAATCTGTTAGGCTAGGAATCTCCGCAGGAGGAAATTAGTATCGTTTCTTACCTCTTCTTACCTTATCGGAATGTGTTTCTCTATTAGTTACGTTCACTGAATGAGCACACCAGTTGCTTAAACCTCTAATTTCCAATGCACGACATGTGTTTTGGGTTACGAAATTACCAAATGCAACTGTGGTGATTTGATGATATGTTGTGGGTAATGAATATGCACTATGATGCCCACGGTTACCTGGACGACTTGAGGAACAAATTTCACTGAAGACTGAGTTAAAATTGTGGAGAAGGACGATAAAACAAAAGAAGATATTAAAGCACCACCCTGTGTAACTCGAAAATGACATCTAAATACTAAGGTTAGTCCGTCTGTTATTGTTCGTGAACAGAGTTCTTCTGGGACGGGCCCTTTTCTGGGCGGGGGAGGGAGTAGCGGAGAACAATATGAAGGCTAACAGTTATGTATCAGCCTACGTGCCAATGTTGACATGCGTTTTGCCACGTGTACTTAAATTTACAAGAAATTCCGGACACTAAACTGTTGGTCAACAACCTGTTGGTCGCGATCTACCGCATACCAACCCAATACCAAGATGACACTTGTGTAGTTGCTCTTTGTACATACCGCTCTCAGAGATGCGCAAATTGGAGAATTTTAAGACTGTTTTCTCTTTTATTTATAGTGACTTTTTATTGACTAATGGGGCCGCGGTGGCGCAGTTGGTTGAGGCACTGCGCTACAAACCGGCAGGTCGCGGTTTCGATTCCCGATGGTGTCAGTGGAATTTTTCATTGACATAATCCTTTCGGTCGCACTGTGTGTGTGTGTGTGCGTGTGTGTCTGATTGTGTCATACCGGGTGTGTGTGTGTGTGTGTGTGTGTGTGTGTGTGTGTTGTGTAGGTAGCGGCCTCTGCGA